>VZTO01014746.1:111317-113817 GCA_013400615.1 Syrrhaptes paradoxus
CTTTACAGTGAGGGTGACAGAGCACTGGAACAGGCTGCCCAGAGAGGTTGTGGAGTCTCCTTCTCTGGAGACATTCAAAACCCGCCTGGATGTGTTCCTGTGCGATCTGATCTAGGTGTTCCTGCTCCGGCAGGGGGATTGGACTAGATGATCTTTCGAGGTCCCTTCCAATCCCTAACATTCTGTGATTCTGTGAATGTATTACAAGAGCAGGGAAGTAACTGTGTTCAGAGGCAAGGAGAGAATATGAAGCCCTGGAGATTCAGAGAAATCTCTAGTAACAGATGCAATAAGAATGTTAAAACCAAATAATTTTTAATTTGAAATAATGTTCTAACCAGAAAAAACCTGTAACTGATTTTCATAGTCTTCACAGTAGTAATCCCTGACAAAAGCCAGGCTTGTAATGTTAACCTGAAATGTCATGGTCAGTCAGTTCTGTGAGCTGTAGATGCAGGAGGGGCTAAAAAAGCATATACTTGTATATGGTTACATCTTGACTTTTAGAGAAAGTTTATACTTTGTGATGATTTTGTCACTATCAAGAAAAAGAACACATAAACTTCAGATGCTGTATGAATCAGAAACTAGTAACTTATGGCTAAAGCAACAGGACAGTTCATGGTAACTGTGTCAAGTATTGCATTTCTTTCCTTCTTCCTTCATTGTCCTTGACTTTTCCGCTTAGACCCCAGTCTGTAATGCGTGTGTGCTTATGTAGCCTTAGTGAACCCAATAATGTGCGTAAGTAATTTGCAGGTTTGGGGCCTGATATTTTAAGCTCTGCAGGTAGTCATTAGCACAGTGCCAATGTTACTGCAGTTGCTGAATTACTTGTGCTATAATTGTGCTTTAGGTTTGAACTAAGTTAGCATAGATATTTCATTATTGAGTCAAGACATGCTGTCAGCTTTAGGTTTTCTGTGTGCTTGGGCTGAATCCATGGTACATTAGTATATACCATGGTTAATAGTAACATTAGTTTTGAAGAGATGCATGTCCTTTCAACAGTGAAGCTATTCAATAGCAGAATTGATAAATTCCCTCTCATCTTCTTCAGAGCTTCACTGAGTTTGCTTAGTCCAGTCAGGGAAGTGTTTCTTGTGTTGATTTTTCTAATGCTGAAGAGCAGTCTTTATTTGGTGGGTTAAATCCATAGGTGTCATTCTAGCTTATGTAGAACCTGTTTTCTTGGCAATTGCTGGGGTCTGGGGGAAACATATCAAGAGTAGTAGTATGTTCTTGCTCTCTCCTTGTGCCATTTTAATTGTAGGCATCCACTAGTAATTCCTGCCTGCAGCTGTGCCCCAGAAAGGTTTAATTTTTGTGAGATTAAGAGAGGATCTTAATTTCATTATGCATTCGGAAAACTGATATTATGCATGCATTTTTCCTCTGTTAGCCTTCAGAGAAACTGTGTGCCTTTTCTGTGATCAGAGAAGTAGACCTGGTTGCTACTGCTAATGATAAAAATGCAGGAGATAGTGCTAGTGTTGATCCATAAGAGCCAGGGCAGGAACATATGTACCACTGGGGATTGAGAAAGGAGGGGGATTTGGGGCTCTTTCAGCAGCAGCCAGAAGTTAGAACAGTCTAAACCACTTGCAGCTCTGCACCCTAAACAGACGAGGAAAGTCCCTTGAGAAATCAATGTAATCCTAAATTCAAAGGTCTCATTTCCCTCTCCCCCTTCTTGTTCTCTGGTCTCTGATGCTAGTCAAACCTTTTGCTGAGCTTGCTCAGTTTGCTTAACCCAGGAGAAAAATTGTCAGCTTTTTTTTTTTTTTTTTCTNTTTTCTTACAGTGTTAATTTCCTGCTGTTTTGGTGAACTGAATTGGCTCATGGAGAGATCATTTGAGCATTAGTGCTGGTAGAGGTGTATGCTGGGGCAGGAGGGGAAACGACCTCTGTTCAGCAGTGGTCAGCTTTTTGACTGTCTTGAACCTTCTTGTGTTCCTTTGCTCTTCACTTTGGGGAGCTGAAGTTGGGGAGAGAAGGTGAGTAGAAGAAGATAGATGAGGAAGTAAGTCATAATGGTATGGAAAAGGTAGTTAAGGAACTACTTTTTTGTTTTTTCTTTTACCTTAAGATTCTCTCAAGCCTTTTGAGCTCTTCTGGGTTTAATCTGCAGCTTTAAAGTAATAAGACTGGTTTTTTTACAGAGAACATGCAAATTGTGAAATTGATTGTTAAGGGATGTGAAAGTCAAATTGGATAAGGTTTTTAAAAGGGCAGCAGCCACTGCCGGAAGCTGACCTATTGTTTGTTATACATTTATGGTTTAGTTTTTTTCTTCAGTGTTAAGAAGTCCTTAACTTGATTTCTAGAGGCAGGTATACCACAGGAGTTGTCATGTTAAACTTGATTTGTTTTCTTTATACTCTTTCCCTAGTAGTTAACTACTGGCTGGCACCAGAGACAAGGTCCAGAATAACTGGGTCTTATGTTTCCACTTTTTCATCTTGAAAGACTGTGAGGAGTTAGTTAAAATACTTTTAT
>VZTO01014746.1:118817-158993 GCA_013400615.1 Syrrhaptes paradoxus
CCAGTTAGAAGTTACAGTTACAGTAGCTTATTTCTTACGACACTGTAAAATGTCTGCTAAAGTTAAGCCTGCAGTGGCTTTTATGGTTGTAGGTTTTTTCATCTATGAATGACCTGTGTATTTGAAATGCAACAAATTATCGTCTCTTTGTGTTACCTACTGAGCTTCTTACTCTGTTCACTGTGTACGATCACAACATACATAAAGTTACTGGTTTAGTATCCATTTTAATCTTCTGGGGGGAAAAAAAAAACAACAAAGTAAACCACAAAAAAACCAAGCAAAAAACCCAACCCAGAATCTTATTTCTAGATAGACAAAGCGTGAAGGAAGAACAGAGGAGTGAAATATCATGTGGTATATTTGTGTAGAATTATGCTGAAATTTTTAAGAGGTGATGAAGGGGTAGTATTGCTCCATTATGAAATTTCACCTTCCTTTTGAAAGCAAGCTATTGTTTGAATTTAGCATCTCCCCAGGCTACGTGTTCAGTAGAAATGGCTTCACAACATCTACACGAACAATCTAGTACAGGAAATGTTTTCAAATCAAAACTTAGCATTAAACATCAGCATCCCAACCTATGAATGATAAATGGAACGTTAAATTGGACAATTCTGATTACTGAACAAAGTGCGGTGGAAAATTTGTCACAGAAAACAGTCTGATATTTCAGATTTCATGTGTTTCCTTTTTTGAAAGCAGAATGATTCAAGTTCTGTTTCTGAAATGTATAATTACTACAGAAATAGAAACAGGTAGATAAATATGGATGCAATTCTTAAGTATCCAGATATGAGAAAGATGGGCAAAAAATCAAGGTAAATTTACTTCTAAATGAGTCCAGAACATGCAGTCCTTTCCTGTTTGATAAAAGTAAGCAAACTTGAATTGTGGTTTTAAGTTAGTCTGCATAGAGAGAAATGTGATTGTGAAAATGTCGTGTGAAAACATAAGTAATGACAAACATTGTGCCTGTTGTTTTAGCTAAAAAATAAAATAATTAACAGTGCTGGGTTTAGCAATGCAAGTTGCCCTTAGTTTTAATGGCATACATCCTTCAGTAAGTGAATCAACATAAAAACTGCATTTCATCATACCTCTCTCCCGCTGCTCCTCAAGGGAATTTGCTGTGGGGGGGAAAAAAAAAAAAAGAAAAAAAATCATCTGTCACAGGTTGATTAAAATTAACTTTTTTTGAAGCTAAAAATAGCAAAGCAAATAATACTGTCTGGAATTAAATCAAGTAACCTTGATCAAACAATTAACTCATCCTCTATTAAATCAATATTTGCTGTTGCTAATACTGGAGCTAGTTCCAGTAGTTGGAATTACAGCCACTGATTTAGTGTCTTTATTATTGGTAATTAGGCTGCTGTCTCTCCCCAGTACTGCTTCTCAAAACTAGTTCTTGGCTGACTTGTAGAAACTGGCCTAGATGATACCTGCAGTACATGCTCTACCACTGTTAAAGCTTCTTTAGAAGGCTGAAGGCCCTCTCTGATGGTGTAACTCCACAAGGGTTGAAAGAAGTTCAGGAGCATGTTGCCACAGCCCAACTTAGATCAGTTGTTGTGAGCCACAGTTTAAGGGTATTAGCAAAACAATTTTTGATGATGTGAAGTCTAACAGAAACAGGCAGAGTTCCTGCTGTTGCAGTATCAATATATTATCTTTGGAATTTTTCTCAAGATATTACTGCAGTGGTGCTTTTGTGGCAGCTTCAGTTTGCAAAAGGTTCTTGTCACCCCAGTACTGTTCTGCTCATCCTCAGCAGTGCTTCTGTCACAGTGACAAATTAGGAATTAATTTGCTCTGATGCGCTAACGTGACCATGAAGCTCTCTACTAGACCTTTATTTATTCTCTTTTCATTTGTATAAGATACTCTTCGCTGCTTGGATCTGATTATGTTCTTCTGGCTGTTAAGTTCTCTTTAAACAATCTTACATAGGCTGGTCTGATGCTTGTTTAGAGAAGGATTTTCTTTGGTATGCTCTCAGGTTTGCAGTAGCATCTCGATGTTTGTTTTGGTTTTGGATTAGCTGATCGGAAATTAGTTTGTTAGTCTCCAGATCCTGAAAGATGTTTTGGTTCAGATCTAGAGTTATGTAATCCAACATACACATAATGAACATATGTAACTAAGTGGGAGATGCAACAGCAATATTGCAGTAACAACAAATAATAAAGATTGATAATAGGACTGCAATTTTCAAAATTACTGTAAGGCATCAGACTAACCTACCTTAATATTCCCTTCTTACCTTCAATATTTTTTACATTATTCTTGAATCTATGCTTGTTAGCAAAAAGTATCCTGTTCCCAAGTATGGGTCCATTATTAGAATTAAAAGATGGATTATTTTTCCTTTGAAAGGTAGGCTGTAAAGAAAATTGCTGTAATGTAAATTTTGGAACTGTTACTTTTACCTATAACCCCCAAACAAGCATCAAAGGTAAATGGAGATAATACTCAAAGGAACATAAGACTGAAAGGCTACTGTGTAATTTGTGAATTTTATGTTTTATTATTTCGTATGAAAACTAGTACTGAAAATAATGCATTTAATGGCATGAAATGTAGTGATCAGGAAAAAAATGTTCTGGGATCAGAATTTGTGAACCTGAAAGTGCTGGGTTTTTTTCACTTACATGTGAAAACTTTTTTCAAAGTTTCTACCAAGAAGGATGTCTTACATTATTCATCTAATAATGCAGGTGCAGTGGTGTTATTTAGTAGTGAATAGGAAAGACCACATGATTTTTAACAGACAATATAGGTCACTGGCAAAACTATCAGAACCTGGATGATGCTGAGAAACTCTGGCAAATGCTAATCTAAAAGCATATAACAGTGTTTGTTTGGGCTACCTATGATGTGAGGACTTCTTTGAGACAGATAGCTTTGTTCTCTGTACCACTGTCTTTATTAGCAGTCATCCAAATCTACAAGGGAGCTTCTCAGTTTCTGTTATGTATTTGAAATGAAACACCAATATATAGCTTTTTTAGGATACTATATATGGATAAGCCTACCTCAAATATTTAAAAATATTTTTAGTTTAAATTATTCTCATAAGAATCATTATAGCTAAATTCAGCATTTCCTAGATGCAGTTTTTTGCAGTGGTTAAAAGCCTTTTTTTAAAATATTGTGTGTTATCTTACAGGACTGCAGCTTTTTTGGGGGGGGAGTGTCTTATCAATGCTGTAACTTTTTACTATAATAGAACCAGATTAACACAATCACTTGGTTTCATTGCAGACTGGCAAAAGAAAAAGTTATGTATGAAAATGAAGCAAAACAGCAAGAAGAAAAGATTGCAAAAATGAAAGCTGAAGCATGTGATGATTATGGAATTAAGAAGCAGGTAAACTATCCTAAAACTTGTTTTATAAAATCCTCTTTGCATTCATTTAATCATAGTCATCCTTAAATAAAAGAATCTCCTGTACCTTTTTCCAGACTCCTGTTATATAAATACTAGACTAAAATCTGGTCAACTATAAAAGTCATAATAAGCATTTGTGGAAACTTCCTTTACTCCAGAACTGTTAAATTACAAGGAGGTTGCATATGGATTACTTAGCACTTGGTGTCAGAATGGCTATCACGCACTAACAGTGTGTATGAGAACCTAAAAATACATGGTCTAGATGCGTTTAGGTAAACCAAGTGCTTGCTGGTAACTGCAAATGTTACAGTGAAGTAAGAATTCTTGATAGTTAATAGGAAGATGAAACATTTAAACTCTTAAATATACTAGGATCCCTTTGGTAAAATCACAGACCTCAAAGAGAACACCTGCTAGAGCTTTCAGTGAAGTCACTGACTAGCAAGGTGCTTGCTGTAGTTTTATCTGCTCAAGAGTGTGGTTTAGTGTTACTATTACAATATGATTTTTTCTTGGAAGGTTCTCTGCAAAGGACAGTGGTAGGAGGCAGTTGGTACATGCTGTTCGGGAAGGAGAAGGATTGTCAAGTTTCCTTCTCACTGAGAAAGGGCTTGGGTCTGGGAGATTTGTGTTTATTCTTTACAGAAGTGCGGCATGTCTATGTTTTACTGTGGCCTTTATAGCAAGACAGGAGAAAGCCCTTTTAGAGCAAGCTAAACCAACTTTTTTAGTAAGTTCAGGTTTCAGTTCTTGTGTGTATGTTCTGCCTTGCTTTCATTATACCATGGGAAAGAAATACAAATAATTTGTATACAACAAATAAAGAATTGTATATATAGAGCTGAGCTGTGTCTGCCTCACTGCTTACTGAGACTCCAAGGTCCTGCAAAACAGTAGTTTTTCTGAAGATCCGCTGGTGCTAACAAGAACTAATGAATGCAATTCCCATTTTTAGTGTCCCTCATTCATCAGATTATTTGGCTGCACCATGGTATTTCCACAGTGACCTGCAAGATATCATGAAAGTCAAAAACAGCAAGGCTGTGAACTTCTGCTGTGAAACAGAATGTTACACACTACTTGAAAGTATTCTCAAAGACCACTGACAAAAGCCTTCACAGAGAACAGTCTTGATTAATACAGAAATTGCCTGATCTGCTTTGAGAGCAATCGGTTTCTCCGGTTACATAATCACTTCTTGTTCTTTTAGTGCACTGTGCATTCTGGAAGTTGTTACTATTTTAGGTTATGAAGAATTTGGAGGCTCAGAAAGAATGCACACATTTTTCATAGAATCAAATCTGTTACCCTAAATAAAATATTGTAAAATACCAGAAGAGTTTGCTCAAAAACATATTTTGGATAGAATTAATACTATGAGAAGTTCTTCAGGAAAAATATTTGTAGTTACACATTTTAAGGATTGCTTTTAGTTAGTAATTACTAATCTGAGTAACAGCTTATTTTAAAATATAGTTCCTTTATTTCAGTAATGAAAAGTAACATTTGGGGAATGGGAATCCCAATCACTTGAGACTAGGAGAATAATTTTAACTATTTCAGCTGAGATGTCAGCTAAATCAGATACGTATATATAAAATCAATCCAGAATTGAGGGAGGGATGCTTAAAAAGCCTAAGAGCGTTCCTTACCTCATAATGTACTCCTATTCTCATTTAGCTTTCTAGTTACAGCTTTGCAGTAGAACATGATTTAACAGCACAGAAGTGACTATGGAAAATTTTACTTCAATGCCATTCCTACAGTATATGTAGACTTTAGGGTGTGTGTGGTCTGTAAGGAGGGGTCAGTCCCTTTGTAGAACAATAGTCAGGGTTTGATTCAATATTTTTCTCCTAACTCCATATACAGTGAGGCAGTTTGTTCCTGTGAACTTGGGTGATCTGTAGCTGAGGCAGTGACCAACTAGGGCAGTTGGCAGTTGTTAGATACCAGCCTTCACCTGCATTGTCCAGAAATACTTATTTAATGAAGAGTAGATTCCATATCACAGAAAAAAAAAAAGTTTGCTCACAGTGCTGGTATACTCTCACCAATGTTATAATTTGAAGACCCCACTGTAGGGCATAAGAAGCTTTTGCTACAGTAATCCACAGCAGTTTCCTTCCTTTCATCCTAATAGGTAGAGTCCCAAGCATGTTTTGTCTTGTTGTCATAGAATCATAGAATGGCCTGGGTTGAAAAGGACCACAGTGATCATCTAGTTTCAACCCCCCCGCCATATGCAGGGCCACCAGCCACTAGACCAGGCTGCTCAGAGCCACATCCAGCCTGGCCTTGAATGCCTCCAGGGATGGGGCATCCACGACCTCCCTGGGCAACCTGTTCCAGTGTGCCACCACCCTTTGGGTGAAAAACTTTCTCCTAATCTCTAACCTAAACCTCCCCTGTCTCAGTTTAAAACCATTCCCCCTTGTCCTATCACTATCCACCCTCGTAAACAGTCGCTCCCCCTCCTGTTTATAGGCTCCCTTCAAGTACTGGAAGGCCGCAATGAGGTCTCCCCGGAGCCTTCTCTTCTCCAAGCTAAACAAGCCCAGTTCCCTCAACCTTTCCTCATAGGAGAGGTGCTCCTATGCTGGGTTGTCGTGGTGACCCAGGATAGTTCACTTCCCCTCTTGTCTTCTCCCACCTTTTCATGGGCATCAGCAAGACCACAGACCTCAGACTTTGGACAACAGCACCTGCATTACATCAGTGAGTTAGCTAATGAGCAAAACAGGACATTGCATATGTGTGACATGTTAAGCAGCACACATTTTATTATCCACCCCTGCAGTGCTTTCCTTTGACCTTCACTCCCAAGCAGTGTTCCACTGCGTCAGGTTACCATTTTGATTAGCATTGGTGTGTGGTAGTGCTATGCTTTCAATAAAGCCAGAACTTTCACTCACTGAGTGTCATGCCTCATCCCTGAGAAATCTGCACCTACTTTTTGCTCATAACACCTGTGTATTACCTTTGTCCCCAGTGCATGTTGTATTTGCACTACTTCATGTGTCTCAACTCATGTATTTATGAATCCAAGCAGGGTGAGAACTACTTGTGGTAGATTGTAAATCATAGGGAAAGAATCTCTAGCATTATGAGGGCAAGGAAGCCCTTCCTTTTCCATCACTTGCAGCTTATTTGGGGAAAAAAAAGAACGAAACAACACTTTGCTATCATTTGGTTTTTGCCTACAAAAGGCAGATGAAAAGTTTATAATTTAGGGGAAAGCTTGTAACAATTTATTTAAGACAAACTGGCAGAAAAAAACATAATAAAGAGCAGTATTTGGAAAAAAAAGGGCTGTGAAATAAAAATTTTCATACATTTTTATATCTCAAAATCACACTATCTTCATGAGACTTGCATGAAAAAGCATTATTAATTACTTTAATAAAATACTAAATTGAAACCAATCTTACTAAAACCTGAACTATTTTATACAAAAATTACCGGGTTTGTACAATTTAGGCAAAAATATTAAAAGGCTTTTGATGTATTCTACCAGGTATAAATTCTGCTTATAGTTTCTGTAGAAGGTTACGAAGAACCCTGAATGGTAGCAGCAAGTAGTGCAGTTGTACCTCTGTGTGGATTTTTTTGTAATGAAGCTTTAGTTTCTGCACAGTTGTAATGGTTCTCAATATATGAAGACTTTACACAGAGCTTCATAATGCTTTATCTGTAATATAAGCTTTTTACACTGTAATCACTTGTGAGTGCTGACTAATGGTAGGAACCAGCAGTTTTCTGTATTTCTTCAGCTGTTAGTGTGTCTTGTACATAAACATCATCTCCCATCTAATGCTTTTACCTTGAGGCTTGTGAGCATGGGAAAAGCCTTGTTTGTGAGAAAACTCCTTGTTTCCTTTCAGTGGGATTGTAGGTATACTCTGGAGTTGTTGTTAACTGTCAGAATTTTTAATGATGAATGATACATTTTAATTTTTTAAAAAGTTATCCTACAGTGCCAAATTATGTAATTTCCAGCTGAATTAAAAATCCAGTAGACTTAACATAGAATTTAATATCTGCATGCCAGAGAGTATATAAGAGTACAGAAAGTACATCATGCTAATACACATTATTAGTGAAAACAACTTGCTTTGTTGAGTGGAAGGTAGAATATCTCCTGAAACAGCTAAAAATAAATACATTTGGAAACAGTGCATATTGTTTTGGAAAATTATTGTGGGAGATGAAACTTTGCTGCTAATCTTGTTACTGGAGGAGTTCTCCCTGAAAGGAACATTGTAATGTTCTGTATCTTTTTCATTTTTCAATGTCTGTGTTTAACATCAAAGAAATACTCCGCTACCTCCATTGGCTTTTTACATTTTTTAGCTCTTTCCACCCCCCACCTGATTGGTTCAAACAAAGTTTCAGTCTTCTTACCAATCAAGTACAGTGAAACATAGTTTCACTTCAGTCTGATTATTTTAATTGTGCTTCCTGTTGCAGAATACTTGGTATTGACACTTGTATTCTTAAATTATCAAAAATTTGTTTTAGTTGTAAGTGCTTGAGTGATGTAAAAATAGAGGATCTGCCTCATGGGAGCAGTTCTCACCTGCCTAAAATTGAAATAGGGGCTTTGAACTTTCATTGTGGAACCTAATAAAAATCAAAGTTGCTTATGTTTAAAGCCTTGGGCATTACCTTCTCAGCTGTTTCTCACAGAGTCATGTTTGGCCTTTTTGCTTATTTTGAATGTGTAAAGTAATTGTCTGATTTTTTGTTATGGTGCCCTTCCACTTAAACAACTGGTAGGTGGATCTGTGTGTTTGCATCTGTTCTGCTTTATCTGTCACTTCAATCTGGAATTTATGGAAAACAGACTGAAGGCTACTGATAATTGCACTATGCACACCACTACTTCGACATCTGATCTAATTTACAAAAAATCCACATCACGTTTAGTAAATAGGCTATAGACTATACACCCCAACAGTTAGAGAGCTCCATTACATTTGAGGAAACTACTTTCTTTTGAAAGATGCCAGGGATCTGCTCCCTTAGTAGAAATACCTTCAATCCTGAAAGACAACTGACTAGAAATGTGTCAGGCTGAAGAGATGTGTTTAATTGGCTTTTTTTCAGTAGACTTAAAGGAAAAGGGACATCATCTTCACTGTAGCTACATGTCCTGGGTTAAGCTGAGACAGAGTTAACTTTTCTTCATAATAGCTAGCAAGAGGCTGTGTTTTGGATTTGTGCTTAGAAGAAAGCTGATAAAAAGTGATGTTTACGTGGCTGCCAGTCTTTCAGCTTCTCTGGCTGTCTACAAACAGGAGAAGCTGGGAGGGAGCACAGCCCCAGTTACTAGCCCAGGATTTGATCTTAGGTTTGGGACTGAGACCCAAAGTGGACAATAATCTATTCCATAACATACACGTCATGCCCCGTATATACATAAGGACCATCTGAAAGCTCATCCCTTTTTTTGTTTGGGATCTCTTTTGCTCTGGGTCATCTCACTCCAGGTGGTTGCTCTCCCAAGGCCTTCCCTCCCCCCGAGCAGCCCTCAGTCTGGGACACTTGGACAGTTATCTCTGTTCCATGAGTGCGGTTTCACGACTCTCCCTGCTCTGGGATCATTAGCCGGGAACAGGCTGAGCCCTGGTCATTGGAGGGGCAGTATAACTGTGTATCACTCATTCGTATATTTGTATATACTATTATTTCCAATATTATTGTAGTTTAGTTATTAAATTGTTCTTATCTCAACCTACGAGTCCTTTTTTCCCTTTACCCCTTTACTTGTCTCCCCCATCCTCGGGAGGGGGGGACAGTGAGAGAACAGGGTTGTGCAGGGTTGGTTCCCAGCCAAGGGCAAACCCATCATACTACAGTAGCTCTTTTGTTCCTGTGTGCACTTATTGACAGCAAATTCAGTTTCCTTCTCCCTGTACATATTTTATGTGCTTTATGTATCATCTCATGCCATGTATGGCGCATCTCATTCTATGGAAGTTACAAACCTTTATTTATTCATTCACTCCTGCAAGTGTAATAGGCAGAGTTCCTAGTCATATTTTTAATATAGTTGAACACTAAAAGCTTAAAAGAAAAGTAGTAATACAAATGAGAACTAGAACTTGGAGGTGCTTAACTTTTTTTTTTTTCCAACATTTGTCACCCATCTTTTGCTTCAATGAAGTACACAGGTTTTGCCCTAGATTCTCTGAAAGAAAATTGGAAACAAAGTTTTGAAACCCTTTTTCTCAAAAATGATTTAAACTAAGAATTAAATATATTACACTTAAAAACATGGTGATAATGTCTTACTACATAAGGCCTTCCTGTATGCATACACACATACATTCTTAGCTACAGCTTACCTGCCCTTTTACAATGACCCTTCAGTACAGCAGCATTAATACTGAAAGGAGAATACAACATAGGAACAACAGAAGGAAGTAAACCATTTAAAGGGCGTGCCTTGTTTTGCAGGTTATCCTGAATGCAGAAGAGGTTTCATATTTAAATATCTTAACAAATTTTCATTTATAAATAGTTTAACATTACTGAAAACTCTGGACACCTTTTCTTCTTTGTGGTTGGATTTTAGTTCCAGAAATGTTCCATGAAATAAATGTTCCCTTGTTTAAGTCTTAAGTTGTTTTCTGTAGGAGAAGGAGGAGGCAGGACATTCAGATTCAGTGGGGTGCCAGTTTAGTAATTTTGTTCAAAGTGCATGGTGAGAATAATCTTTCTCCTAAAATGAAGCACAAGGATAAGTAATAACTTTTTATGCATGATAAGCATCAAAAATATAAGCCTGCTGGTCTTTGCTTTTCATTTTTCTTTACCTTTGTCTTTCAGTCAGAGCCTCCTGCAGTGTGCACACAATGTGATCAATAACTCAATAACTTTTTTCATGCAGTAATTATCTCTATGTGGTATTATCTGAACACTGTTTTTCTTTATTACCCAAAAGATGCAGGAGATACTTATATAACCAGCTGATCCCATTTTGGATGAAGTGGCTTCAAGACAGCAGGAAAAAGTTTAGTTTAAATAGGCTTTTTAACAAATGCTGTACAGAAAGCTTATGAAGCAGTACTTTTTTCCTAGGGGAAAATTATTCTAAATACTCTTTTGCACTTAATACTTTATAATTAATTAAGCACAAAGTAAATTGAAGTGTCCTGTAAATTAACAGAGTTTTAAGCAATTCTGCTGAGTGCCTTTAAAAAAATAAAATAATACAAAAGCCTATTCAGAAAATAAGTACAACTTCTAAGTTCCTAGATGATGACTGGACTACTGATTTTTCAGAGTAAAGACTTCTCTTAAAAAATAATGTTTCTATATGGAATACATTCTTATTTCATTGGCTTCTAATTTTCACAGATCGAGATCTTACAAGAGTCACGAATGATGATTCCAGACTGCCAGCGCAGATTAGAAGCTGCACATGCAGATCTTACTCAACTACTAGTAAGTATAGCAGCATAACCCAATGATCAAGAAATACTGCTGTTCCTTGATGAACTTGGATAAACATGCTTGTCTGCAGTGCAATTGCAGCATATTACAACGGGATTGAAGAATTACTTTTTATAGGTCCCAAGACTAGCATCCTGTAACATACCAGTATTTCATTTTAGATAACTTTTTGCATACTTGGTCTTCAGTCTATGAAGACTGTGTTTGTTAGAATATCAGAAGTTGACTTTACTAGTATGTATGCTCAACATAAACTTAATACTGAAGTGCTTAGAGTAGACTTTGAATTCCTGTGCTAGTTACATGATCAGAAAAAAGCAGTTCACCTGCTTTAGGTAGTTTTCTAGATAGTGTAGATGTATGTAATTTGCTTGTAATGAACTGAAATAGAAGTGTAGCATCATAGAAAGGTTTCGGTTGGAAAGGACCTCAAAGGTCATTGAGTTCCAACCCCCCTGCCATGGGCAGGGACACCCTCCACTAGACCAAGTTGCTCAAAGCCTCATCCAACCTGGCCTTGAACACCTTCAGGATGGGACATCCACAGCTTCCCTGAGCAGCCTGTTCCAGTGTCTCACTGCCCTCACAGTAAAATATTTCTTCCTAATACCTCATCTAAATGTACCCTCTTTCAGCTTAAAACTGTTTCCCCAGCTTTCCTGTAGGCTCCCTTCAGGAACTGGAAGGTCCCCCTGGAGCCTTCTCTTCTCCAGGCTGAACAGCCCCAACTCTCTCAGCCTGTCTTCACAGGGGAGGTGCTCCAGCCATCTGATTATCTTTGTGGCTCTCCTCTGGACTCACTCCAACAGGTCGATGTCCTTCTTATGTTGGGGGTTCCAGAGCTGGATGCAATACTCCAGGTGGGGTCTCACTAGAGCAGAGGGGGAGAATCACCTCCCTTGACCTGCTGCTAATGCTTCTCTTGATGCAGCCCAGGACACAGTTGGCTTTCTGGGCTGCAAGTGCACACTGCCGGCTCATGTTGAGCTTCTCATCAGCCAACACCCCCAAGTCCTTCTCTTCAAGGCTGCTCTCAAGCCATTCTCCTCCCAGCCTGTATTTGTGCTTGGGATTGCCTTGTCCCATGTGCAGGACCTTCCATGCGGCCTTGTTGAACTTCATAAGGTTCACACAGCTCCACCTCTCAAGCCTGTCCAGGTCCCTCTGGATGGCATCCCTTCCCTCCAGCATGTTGACCGTGCCACGCAGCTTGGTGTCATCAGCAAACTTGCTGAGGGTGCACTTGATCCCACTGTCCATGTCACTAACAAAGATGTTAAACAACACTGGTCCCAGTACCGACCCCTGCAGAACATCACTCATCACCAGCCTCAACTTAGACACGGAGCCATTGACCAGAGTTCTTTCAATGCAACCATCCAGCTAATTCCTTATCCACTGAGTGGTCCATCTGTCAAATTCATGTCTCTCCAATTTAAAGACAATGATGTCATGCAGGACAGTGTCAGATGCCTTGCTTACTACTTTTATTATGCTATGGACAAGAAACAAGACAGCTGAGTCCTTACCAAGTACTACTTTATGTTTTGTTAGTGAGGTGAGCACTAGTGCCACATTTTTAAGATATTAATACCTGCAGGAATAAATAGTATCTTTTACAAATAGATTCACTGAAACTATACCAAGTTTGGAGATCATCATGCTGATTTAAAAGCTGCCTTCTCACCAAGAATTCAGCTACACATGTAAATACTACTGTGAGGCTAAAAATACATTCCCTAAATTAAGCCCTAGATGCATTTGATGCCTAAAATGCAAATATCTTCTCAAAGGAAAAATCAAGGTGTCTTATTCTCAGTTAGTATGTATCCCTCTACTCTTTTCCAAAATAAATGCTCAGTACCTGGCAGGATTTAGGATCCTTTTGACATTCAGCTAGTTACTTAACAGTTAGCTGGTCTAGATTTCAGTTGCATGCAGAAGTGATGCTATTGCTCCATACAGGGTGCTGTGCAAACAGATGCAGTTACTATTGCTGTTAAGAATTTGGAAGTATTCAAGAATTGCTTTCTGTGCTTAACTCACCTTCAATACTTTTAGTAGAATCAACTGTATAGTGGTATTTTTTTTCAGTTGTCCGTCTGTTAAGCTTTTTCGTAATGGCACTCTTGTTCTGAGGTCTGAGGTTCCAGTTATGCTGTCCTTGGTTTTAAATATTTAACAGAATAAAATAAAGGTATGCATGGGTCAAATCTACTGACACATGATAACCATTATGCTGGACCTTAAGTAGGACAAAATAAATTATCTGTGCTTTGAGTCATGTAGAACTAATATCTTCAAGAATGGTTTGGGTTGGAAAGGACCCTTAAAGTTCATCTAGTCCAACAGCCCTGTAATAAGTAGGGACATCTTCAACTAGGTAAGGTTCCCCAGACCCCCATTGAACTTCATCTTGAATGTTTTAAGGGACAGGGCATCTACGCCCTCTCTGGGCAACATATTCCAGTGTTTCACCACCCTCATCATAAAAAATGTCTTCCTTATATCTAGTCTGAATCTACCCTCTTTTACTTAAAGACCATCACCCCTTGTCTTATTGCAACAGCTCTACTAAAAAATCTCTGCCCAACTTTCTTGTAAGCCCCCTATAAGTATTAAAAGGCCACAACAGGATCTTCCCAGAGCCTTCTCTTCTCCAGGCTGAATAACACAACTCTCTCAGCCTGTCCTCCTGGGAGAGGTGGTCCAACCCCCCTGTTGTGGGGGGCCATGTCAAAGGCCTTACAGAAGTGCAGATAGAGATAAATGACATCCGTAGCTCTTCCCTTGTCCACTGATGTAGTCACTCCATCACAAAAGTCCACTCGATTTGTAAGGCAATATTTGCCCTTGGTGAAGAAGACATGCTGGCTTGACTTGAATCACCTCCCTGTCCTCCATATGCCTTAATGTAGCTTCTAGGAGGATCTGTTCCATGATCTTCCCAGGCACAAAGGTGAGGCTGACAGGTTAGTAGGTCCCAGGATCCTCCTTTCTACCCTTTTTAAAAATGGGTGCAATGTTTCCCTTTTTCCAGTCACTGGGATCTTCACCTGTCTGCCGTGACTTTTCAAACATCAGAGAGTGGCTTGGCACCTACATCAACTAATTTCCCCAGGATTCTGGGATGCATCTCATCAGAGCCCATAGACTTCTGTATGTACAGGTTCCTCAGGTGGTTTTAAGTCTGATCTTCTCTTATAGTGGGAAGAACTTATCTCCCCCAGTCCCCGCCTCAAGATCCATCCACTCAAGAGATATGGGAGGAGAGATTGCCCTTGGAAGATTGAGACAAAAAAGTTGCTGAGTACCTCAGCCTTCTGCTCTTATGTTGTTAGCAGATTTTTTCATAGTTACCATCTTAAATTTAATCCCATGGCAATTACTTTCAAAGTACTCAAAATTTTGTTTTTGATTCCAGGAAAATGAAAAAGAATTGGAAGAAGCGGAAGAGTATAAAGAAGCACGTTCCATACTGGAGTCAGTGAAGCTGGAAGCCTAGAAGTTTTTCAGTACTCTCTTTATATGCATTGGCACTGGGTCCATTCCCCACTTTACTTTGACTACGGCTCTGTTACTATTGTTGACTTCCTGAGGTTCCCTTTATGCAAACTGGCCTTTCTCTAACTGCAAGATCCATCAAATAATGGATGTTCTGAAACATTTGTGTGTTCTCTATTCAAGCAAAATAGAGTATTTCCAGTTCACCTCAATTACAAAAAGGAAAAATAAACCAAATTTAATGTAAGCATATTAGTGTAATAGCTAATAGATGGAACTTAATCTGAACAATTCAAACTAAAAAACCAAAAGTTAGCTATGTAAGGAGTGTGAGGGAACAATAAATACTTTAGAATGAGATAAAATCATAGAAAGGTTTGCGGTGGAAGTGACCTTAAAGATTCATCTAGTTCCAACACCCCTGCCATGGGCTTTTGTTTTAAAAGGTAGCCAGGCAAGGAGCACCACGTGGCTGCTTGCTCCCTCCTCCCCTCAGTGACGTGCCATGAAAGCTGAAAGAACAAAAGGTAGAACCTTATGAGCTGGGATAATGACAGTTTATTAATACAACACAAAAATAAGAAAAGATAATTATAACAATAATATTAATAAGAATACATAATGCAATTGCTCACCACCTGGAACCTGATGCTCAGCCTGTTTCGGAGCAGCAAAGACCCAGTCTTCCCCAGTCAGCTCACCTGGATATCCGGATCTCCTGAACATGACCTCAGCATGGTATCAGATATCCCCTTATCCCCTTGGCTAGTTCAGGTCAGCTACTCTGGCTGTGCCCCCTCCCAGGTTCTTGTGAAAACTAACCCTATCCCAGCTGAACCAAGGGCATATAAACCCTTTATTCTCTACCATCTGCATCACGCCCAGATCCACAGATACCATTAGTATGGCACACAGCAGCTGCAGTAGTGATGACATACGTTGCTACTGCAAGGTTATTTTAGCAATTAACATAATAAAATTTCTCACCCAAAATCACATCTCCCTGAGGTACACATGGGGCTTTCCCATCCTGCATCACCCACCACATGCACCCAGGTCCTTGAGCAAAGGCAATACCACAAATGGATTTGCCTTTGCCTGAGAGCTGCCCAACCGAGACTGTCTCCCCCACCCTACTCTTAAGGTGCACTAAGGGTACTTTATCCCCTTCTACAGTAGGTGGAGGTTTTGATTGTGCAGGGACAGCTTGATTGGTAGATCTTCTCATGTTAACTACCCAGGTGGCTTTTGCTAAATGTGCAAATTGTGTGTTTGAAGGTCCCATCACTTTCAGCGTAGTTTTGAACAGCCTATTGTGTTGTTTGATTGTTCCAGAGTCTTGTGCATGAGCGGGCATGTGATATACCCACTCAATGCCCTGATCTTTGGCCCTGGTGTCTATGAGCTTGTTCCAGAAATTAGTCCCATTGTCTGACTCAGTTCTTTTAGGGGTGCCATGCCACCACAGAACTCACTTCTCAAGGCCCAGGATAGTATTCCAGGCAGTGGCATGGGACACAGTATGTTTCCTGCCCTCCAGTGGTTGCTTCCACCATTGTAAGCACACAATGCTTACCTTCATAGGTTTGTGGAAGTGCAGTGTAGGCTGACAGGCCTCCCCCTATTTATATTTCAGACATTGTCCTCCATGCCAGAGGTTTTAACTGCTTAGCTTGCTTGATTGCAGCACAAGTTTCACATTCATGGATAACCTGTGCAGTAGTGTCTATGATTAAATCCACCCCTCAGTCACAAGCCCATCTATATGCTCTATCTCTTCCCTGAGGCATCGTGGGCCCAACAGGCTATAAATAATTCACCTTATATTGCCAATCCAGATCCACCTGAGACACTTTAATCTTAGCAGCTTCATCTACCTGCTGGTTGTTTTGATATTCCTCATTCACTCAACTCTCAGGTATATGGGCATCTACACGAACCAGCGTCTCCATGCAGGCAGCAATATCTTGCCACAGTGGCGGAGCCTGCATGGGTTTGCCTCTGCGCTCCCCGTTGCCCTGCTTCCACTGCTTGTAACCACCCCCACAGGACATTTGCCACCATCAAGGACTCAGTATACAGATAGAGCACTGGCCACTCTTTTTGTTCAGCAATATCTAGAGCCAGTAGGATGGCTTTTACCTCTGCAAACTGACCTTCACCTTCTCCTTCAGCAGTGTCCACAACTCATAATGTAGAACTCTACATGACAGCCTTCCACCTTTGATGTTTCCCTACAAGATGACAGGACTTATCACTGAACAGGGCATGCTGCTTCTCATTATCCAGTAGCTTATTACACATTTGGGCCTCTTCAGCACGTCACCTCCTCTTCTGCTGACATTCCAAAATATTTGCCTTCCAGACAGTTCATGATCACTTGAAAAATCCCTGGACAACGGGGGCTCCTTATTCAACTCCATTGATCACAGTGCAATCCACCTACTCCATGTGGCATCAGTTGCATGATGTGTAGAGGGGGCCCTCTCTTCAAATATCCAGCCCAATACTGGCAGTAGGGATGCCAGGAGGAGCTGTGATTCAGTAGTAATCACTTCCAAGGCAGCTTGAATTCCTTCATATGCTGCCAAGATCTCTTTTTTCAGTTGGAGTGTAGTGAGCTTTGGATCCTCTGTATCCCTAACTCCTAAAACCCCAGAGGTTGATCTCAGGTCTCCCCCAGTGCCTTTTGCCAAAGGCTCGAAAGCAGGGCGATTCTCCCTGCCTACAGTGTAGAGCGCATTAACATCTGGGCCTGCCCAGATTGGCCCAAGGGCTACTGCATGAACAATCTCTTGTTTAATTTGTTCAAAGGCTTGTTGTTGTTCTGGACCCTATTTCAAATAATTCTTCTCCTGGGTCACATGATAGAGAAAGCTTACAATGTGCATTCTCCAAAAAACTACAAGACCTAGAAAAGCTTGTGTTTCCTTTTTGCTAGTTAGCAGAGACATGGCTGCTCTCACATTGATCACCTCCATTGGGATCTGATGACATCCATCTTGCCATTTTATTCCCAAAAACTCAGTTGCCTGTGTGGGTTCTTTGACCTTACTTTGTTTCATGGCAAAACTGGCCTTCAGAAGGCTGTGGACTATTCTCTTTCCTTTCTCAAAAACTTCTCCTGCTGTGTTGCCCCATACAACAATGTAATCAGTGTATTGAAGTTGTTTTGGAGCTTCATCCTGTTCCAGTGCATTCTGAATCAGTCCATGACAAATGGTGGGGCTGTGTTTCCACCCCAGGGAAGCAGGTCTTGCTGATCACCCCTTGGCTTTCCAATCAACAAATTAATTCATGAATGGGAATCAGGGAGTCTTGGTTGGTACAATATTGTCACCTGTGCACTGTTGTGGTAGCAGTTGGCACCTGTTGTTCTTCAACCCTCAGCCAATCCCACAACGGAAGAGGCCTCCAAGAGACCACGCAAGGTACCAGTTGGTCAGCTCACTCTGTTTCCAAGGCAGCTATACCAAAGGCCCACCCATACCCTCTTGGGTCCCTGAAATACCGTCTGAGGTAGTCAATGCCAAGGATGCACAGAGCTTCTGCGCCAGTCACAGTGGGGTGTTTATGCCACTCCTTCCCCATTAGGCTTATTTCAGCCTCCAATACAGTCAGCTGTTCAGATCCCTTTGTCACTCCAGAAATATAGATGGGTTCCACCCCTTTCTAGCTTGATGGCATTAAGATACATTGTGCACCAGTGTCCACTAAAGCCTTATACTCCTGTGGATCCTGTGCCAGGCCATCAAATCCACACAGTCCAATAAGCCGTTATCCCCTCCTACACCTGACTGGAGTCAGGGTCCCCCTAATCCTGGTCATAGTATTCATTACTCTTTTTGTACATATGAATCAGAAGTTCCTTCATGACAATCAGAAGTTAGGTCAGCTTTCCTACTCTGGGGAATTCCCTGCTGAAGACTGGAATGGCGTTTTTCCAGGAAGAATCTTCCTGGCACAACTGTTTTCCCTTGCAACTCATGAACCCGTGCCCTTAGGATCCAAGTAGGTTGTTAATCCCACTTCCTCACCACCTCTCTGTGGTCATACAAGTAAAACCACAGGTCATGCCCTGGTGTGTACGCTTTATATTCACTCTTAAGCAAGGGTAAGCCTTCTCCTCATAATTGAGATGCAGGCCCATGCAGGTGGGGAGTGGGACTTACCCTCTTTGAATTGCTGGAACTCCCAGGACAGTTTCTCAGCTAGCATGTCCGGCAGTCTCTCCACAGATGAGATGCAGGCCTGTAGGGAGGAGGAGAGATTTCTTTTGTATTGCCAGAGTTGGCCAGCCAGTTCATCCACTGTTGATGCCTCACCTGCTTTCCAGCACATTGCTGACAATGAGTTGGTATACAACAATGGTACACTTTGTGGAAACTTCTGCCACACAGAATACATGCGTTGGACTTCATCTGGATCTGTGGGTAACTGCTCATGGTCTAGATCACTATAAATTGCCTCTAGCATGGCTAATTCCTTCAGGTACTGGACATGCTTTTCCTTTAAAAGAGATATCTTTCCTTCACACCCAACAGGAGTTGCCTCCAGAGGCTGAGAGTTTGTGTCCTCTTTCCAGTTGCCTTCCTAATGCCACCTTGCCACAGGGATCCCAGCTGCTTGGCTTCCCTACACTCTAATTCCAAACTACTCTCCCTGTTACCCCAGCACTGAAGCAGCCAGGTAACAACATGCTAGCCTGGATGGTGGCTGAAATCCTTTCACACGTCTCACAGCTCACTGAGGGATAAAGACTGTGTGATTTATCTCTGGTCTGTCTCTTCCTTCCTCCTGTTCTCTTGACAACCCTGGGTCACTATCATCACTCACTAAATGAGCCAGTTTTTTGTTATATTTCTTTTGCATAGGGCCAACTGACATTGACACAGGTTGGTTCTCTGGTTCAGCTGCAGCGCTTTTCACCAGGTTTTGAGTAGTCACAGTGGCTGTTGACGGGGTCGGGGTAGTCACAGTGCCTGTCAGTCTGTCTTCCCCCTCTTCATCCTGTCAATGCTACATAGTATTGAGCAGTGTTTGGTAGATTCTGGCGAGGGCCCAGCATGGTACAGTAAGTAGTGCCTCTTTGGGATAGCTACAGCATTTGCTTTTCAAATATTCAGTCACCTTATCAGGGTTCTGTAATTGTTCAGGCATGAAATTCCAAACCATTGGAGGTAAGAAGTTCTCTAGATACTTGCCCATATTCTCCCACATGCCATGCCACCCATGGCTATCCTGCCTTGGGGCAAATCTCTGGATGGTATTCTTCCAAAATTTTGGTATAACCATAAATAAGACCTGACACACACTCAGGAGACACAGCAGTAAGAGCAGGCTGGCTTGAACATCCTAATGATATTAAAAATTCTCAAAAGCTGTTGTAATTAGCCTGAATGAGAGAGAGGAAGTGAAGAAGTGGAAGTATACCCCGTTTTTCCCTCAGATTGGATGTTATTACTAATAAACACTGAAAAGGGGCACCCGAGATAACAACAGTGCCACATACAAATCCCCACTTAACCTCATCACCAGTGATGCAGTCATGTCATAGGTCAACATTATCCAGTACAGTAAAATGATCTTCCTGGTCCTTCTCACAGAGGTGATAAATATTGCCGCAGGGAAAACATAGTGCATATGAGATTTTACAAAACGCCACTATGTGAACAAATGAACCAGCGCTGCAACCAGCAAGGGGTTTGGTTTTTTCTTTAACTAGTACAAGGAACAAATTTCTTTCAGCACATTCTGGTCAGATCTGTAGTTATCTCAACCCTTCAAGCCCCATGTTGGGTGGGAAAAAGTATGGTTTAGTTTTAAACGCTGTCCGAGCAAGGAGCACCACATGGCTTCTTGCTCACCCATCCCCGCAGTGACATGAGCAGAACAGTAAGAACAAAAGGAAGAACGTTGTGAGTTGAGGTAACAACAGGTTTAATAATGCAACACAAGAGAAAAATAACAATAAAATAATAAGAATACACAATACAATTGCTCACCACCCAGAACATGATGCTCAGCCCATTTCTGATCAGCAAAGACCCAGTGTCCCCTGGGCAGCTCCCCTGGATATCCCGATCTCCTGAGCATGACCTCAGATTGTGTCAAATATCCCCTTGGCTAGTTCAGGTCAGCTACTCTGGCTGTGCCCCCTCCTAGCTTCTTTGAAAATTAACCCTATCCCAGCTGAACCCAGGACAGCTTTAGAAGCACCTTGTATTTGGAATAATTTCAAGCCATGTTATAGCATAACAATCTCTACTGAAAGAGGAGAGGAACTAGAAAACCTTTCAAACTCACCCATCTTTTTTCGATGAGGCAATTTATCTGTAATTTTATCAAGTATGTACTCCTTGTTTATCTTTGAGCTCAGGACAGAATTAAGCTGATTCCAGATCTTTCTCAGTTTGCCTGAAGTTGATCCGTAGAGCCCAATTCACACAATTACCATTGATCAAAATTCTGATGTTTTTGAAGAAACAGAATTCAGCAGCTGACTAGTATATTGTCAGCTGAATCTGCTGGTAGGAGTTCGGGACTGAATGCTTTTCTTCAAAGCACCTTGGCCTAATGAGGAGGGTTTTTTTAAACAAACCCCAGAAGATGAAAGAGAACTAATAGGTAAGGCAACAATGCTTAATCTGCCTGGAAGGCCATTAAAACATTATGTACAAAAGCTGTGGTACTTTCAGAATAGCTTCTCTAACCAGCAAACAGTAAGCTCTGCTGATGAACAAGAAAGCTTTTTACATTAGTTTTTATAGTTTGAAAGTGCTCTGGTATGTTCCTTAAAAGGCAACACAATGCACAGTGTACCTTTTGTGTGGTGCTATATTGGATACTCTTAATAAATTTTTTTGTTAATTTGCTTGAGCTTGGGTAGACTGCAGTTTCAGTACCTCTATTTGTGTACATTAAGCACATTGAGAGTAACTGTAAGTCGACTTCTCCATCACTCTTAAGCACTGCTCTGGCAGATTATCAACACCACAAGATTTCCGATTGACTACATGATGACCTGCTTTTGAAGTGACTCTAGATGAGTACTAGACAGCACTAAGAGGCAAAACCTTTTGTGACACTATGGGTTTGGAAGAGTCCATGCACTCCTTCTTACCAGCACCATGTCCTACGCATATAACTGCCAGACAGACACTGACAAGTTCACAGCAGAAATGAACTGGTATTGAGGAGATCATCTGCCTTTGAATACTCATTTCAGGCAGCTTCTTCTGTGGATCTTTACCAAGAAAGGCAGGTGGAATGGACAAAGCAGATCACATGTCTTAGCTGGCCAGCTGCAGTCAGCATCAACAGCAACTGCTTGCAGCCATTGAGTGGAGTGTGGTGAATAAATGCTGAGCTGAAAAGGAGGTGCGGGGAGCATGGGCAGGTGTCAAGTCTGCTGAGTAAAGGAGAATTTAAAATAAAAGATACTCTAATTCAGAAGAAAGAATACATGCTTCTGGAAGACTAACAGACAAGTGATGTGCATGCAGTTGCTGAGCACCACAAGAAATGCAGGTAAGCATAAAAGCTAAACAGAGGTGCAACCTATAGCGACTGAGGGAAAGTAGCATTGTCATATGGCTTCAGTTGGCCTTTAGAGTTAAAGGCACATAGAACTGAGTAGCTACCAGATAAACCAGGCTCTAGAGAAAAGGTGCAATAGTTCCTAGGATAGAGTGGTTTCTTACGTTGCCTAATACTTCTCTATCCAAGCTATCTTCTAGTTTCCTCCAACTGCATCATGAACCAGGATGATACTCTCCTCTATCCATTTCTTCTTCCATCTAAGTTCTCCAGAAGACCAAGCATGTTCTCTTGCACAGAAAATAGGCAGCCTCACTGATGAAAATCAAGGTATGTTCATACCTGAAAGTACTTGCTCCCTTCTTGTGTCCAGATGGCTCTGGAAGTGTCTTAACTTCTGAGAGGACAGCAGCATGATCCTCTAAAAATGATACCAAGAAATTTTGACAAGGCAGCAATAAGATAGGGCTGGCCCCTGAAGGGTGGATTGTCAAAGCCATGCAGATAATGCATTACTCATGGTAGCAGAACAGTTGATCCAGTGATATGATAGACTGCATTCTTCCAGCAGTGCTCTGAGTGGCCAGATACAGATTATTCATAAAGAAAATTATTTTTGCTCACAAAACATTTATCATTTAGACTGGATCCAACTTCCATAGTGAAGTAAAATGCATAAAGTTAAGCGTAAGCAGTAGTATTGTTAACTACTTTCTCAGATCCCAAACTCAAAAGGTGTCAAGTAATACCAGTTTATTTCTGGTTTTAAAGTTATCTACTATTTTTAGAGATACATCATCTGTGTTGGCAGATACAGCAGACTATCCCAAAAAAGAAAAATCCTGTGGGCAACATTTTTTACTTCTGTCCTCTTTGAACCTTGTCACTAGCTTCATTGATGCTTTTCAAAGTCTACTTAAGATTGATGAGCTGTATTTACCTTTTCATGTGATGATACGTGTTAATTTATGACTTGGTTTTCATACTGCATTCTTACCATGAATGCATTTTTTATTACACCCTGGACAGAGGTACTATCCTTTCAATTATACTTGTCTTGCTGGCAGGATATGTTTAAGAAGTTCCTCAATTATTTGCCAATTGAACAAAGCATTTATTTTACTGAGAGGACATAGCAGAATATAAGTCCACATTACACTCTGACTGAAGAAACAAGAGAGGTGAATTGAGAAGAAAAAGGCAGACTGAAGATAACAATTTGGAAATAAGTTCTGTGCCCGTTGCCCTGGATCACATTTGCCAGCTAATACCTGCTTTTAACTTTACCCTTACACAGTTCAGATTCTTGCCTTTTGATTCAGAAGGTGTGCTGCATCTGAAATACAACTTCAGAACAAACCTATATATATATTTTATAGTCAAAACTGAAAATAGTGTCAAAACTGTTCTCTAGTTTGAACTCCTTTCTTCACTTGAAAAACTTCCATAACACTTGGGTAATTTCTTATAACGGGCTAATACACAGGCCAGTTGCTTTTGTTATGTTAATAAAAATGTTTTAATTAATACAAAGCATTTTCTTACCCAGCAATAATTTCTCAAGGATTTTTCAATGTAAGTTTCCTATATTCTTAAAAGTAACTATGATTCTAAAACAGTGTTTCTGACAGGCCTCTAATATAATACACCTCAAAATATTTAAGTCCCTCAAATTAGTCTGCATGAAAAGTAAACCCTGCAATTTATTAGCACCATCTTTTGGGTCGCTTTATGGTGTTAATGTTCTGGGAGCAAGATCCAGGAAAAGAACTTAATTTTCTTCTGAAAATGGCAGGTTGTAGTTGAATACTGAAGAAGAGGATTCAAGGAACATTCACACTTCAGCACAAACCATAGGAAGCACACCATTAAGCCACAAATCCCTTCCTCACCCCTATTCTTGTGGATCTAATTGCAGTAACCAAGCTGCATCTCTCTGTGTCTGGGATTTGCAACCCTGAACCTCTGCTTAGAGTCCAATGTCTATATCAGTTATTTCTTCCAAAATACAAGGTGAGGAAACAGCTGCAACTGCATCATTTTAACTTTATTTATTAGCCAAACAGGTACCACTTCCTTGAAATACAAAAAACTGTTTTTATAATTGGACACACTATACTAAAGACCAACCAACAACATAAATAACCAAAATTGTATACTCAAAAATAATTCTGGAATTACTTAAGTATCATGGGGAGCAGGGGAAAGTACAATCTCGTTCAAAAGCACTTGTACAAGGACCACTGCTATGTACAGGTCATTCCCGGCCATAGCTTACTAGCGTAAAAGGAAAGAGACTGAATACATTTTTTTTTCCAATCAAAATATTGCTCATTGAGTTGAATTAGCTGAATTTCTTTAAGATCACACAGCATAGGTTAATAGGAGATTTTTCCACTGAAATACAGTTTCAGAAGAGACAGTATGCATCAGGTCCAAGACTTAACGTTAACATCCAACTGCATAAGTCTATCCTGTAGGCATGTAGTTAGGTACATAAAAGGACAACAGGGTACATCTTCAGGCTCCAACATCCTTTAAGAAGGAGGAGCCAACTGTACATAGATATTTTGAGTTAAATCCACAAAAAGGGTAGAAGCCCTGCTAAACACTTTGAGATAGAAAAAGGGGATGAACTGCAGAGCGCAGAGCCAATTAGTGCAGTACCACTGAATCCAAGAGCAACCATTTCATAAGCACCTAGTACTCACACATCTGCAGAAGATAATGTACCTTGTGCTACAAACTCTTGTGACGCACCCTGTCATATTTAATATGCGGTTGATACAAGGTTGTTGAATATCTTGAAGGACAAGATTAGAAATCAAAGGATTTCTGAAAAATTAGAAAAAGTTCAGAAATCTGCATTTTAGTAAGAACATATTTAAATAAGAAAAAATGCAAAATTTTACATGGCAGCAGAAATTACCTGCTGCATAAACACAGGAAAAGGTAAAAGCTAGACAGGATTTCCAAAAGAGATGTGTTTAGTGGATTATATGCAAAAATTAGCCTAACTCAGAAGACATGGGCAACAGCCCTTACACTCTCCTTCATGTTAGTAAGGCCTCACCTAGAGCTACCACTAAAGGAATGAACAAATAGGAAAGATTCAGAGCAAAACAGTAAAAACTACCAAAAAGACTGAAAATGGTCTCTAAGAAAGATGGAACAAATCCAGGCATTTTAGCCTGGAGAATACTGAAGGTGGTAATAGTAATAGTCTTCAAGCACATACAAGGCTATGGAAGAAAGGAATAAACTTTGGCTTGACAAAAAGAGTAAGACACAATGAGCAAGAAAAAGGTTGGAAAGGTTCCTCCTGCCTCAGAAAACAACTAAGACAAATGAAAGTCTGTAACAGACCACCTAGGGAGGCTGTCAGAGATGACTTCTATTGACCAGGCAGCTCTGTCACACGTGACACAGGGGCAAGCTGATCCTGCTTCATACTTGCACATTAGGGAAAAAGCATCTGAAGGCAGAGGGAGCAACCGTCCTTCCCTCAGCAGCACTCATCCCCTTAGGCTTACCCACTCAAAGAAATCTAAAAGGCAAGATTTGTGATGCAGCTGAAGTGAACTACTGAATACAGTGAAGAGGTGATCCCCAGAGCCCCCTCAAAAGAGCAGATTTCAGTGATGCATACCAGACCTTTCAGACTGTGCACTTGCACTGCTCGTTACAATGCAGTGGATTCAAAGATAGAGAACAGAAGATGAAAACTGAAGCATGGAGCTTGCAAGGCACCACCAGTGAACTGTGGGACCTGCTGAAAGCAAACGAAGGGAAACAGCAAATTCAGTTGAAAGACTCACCGTCACTATGGACTAAAAACTTGAGGGACAGGAGAAGAAAACATGCAGCTTATGGCCTAACCATCTTAACAGCCCTCCTCCCAGCTGATCTCTCAGAGCACCCACTCTTTATGAAAGACACCATACCAGCAAACACAAAGGAGAACCACTTATGGGTTCTCTTCCATGTGCAATTTTGGCTATACTCTTGTCTTCAGATGCAACAGAGGCCTCAAAATAAATATAAATGATGGGCTAAGGGCTTCAGAGGAGTTGGCACAAGACATGCGAAACTGCCAGCTTCCTCCAGTTTTCTAAACACATATTCAACCACACTGAAAAAAACAGCACTTGAATTTTGCGGATTATTTGCTAGCTTGTTCTAGGATCCAGCATTTCAGGGAAAATATCACTGGAACTCACAGAAGTCCAAAATCTAGAACCACTCAGTATAAATATTACCTTTAACAGGAAGAAGGAAAACTTGAACTTTACAACAGTTTTGTTTCCTTATTGTTCTGAAGTTCCTGTAGATGTTACATTAGATGGAAGGAAACCCAGTGACCCATAGAAAGAGCCTCAATTAGTAAGGTTAACAGAAGCTGAATAGGTTGAAATTGGAAAAATAAGCGTATTATTTATGTATCAATTACTACTTGCTCCCCATTTCAACAAAACGAAATAAAATTTTCGCATCCTTCCTAACAATCCAGAGGCCTCCTCCTGCCCCAGCATAATTAGTGCTAAATTCACCACAGCTCTCCATAAGCAATCAAAAAGGCTACCTAATTAAAAAAGTAATTAGTTTACATAGATAGATGCGAGTGGGTAGATTAGTTTATGAAAATAAAATGAAATTCCTCTGGATGCTTTTAGTGACTTGGCTTCCTGCTGTTCTACAGCTTCCACACATTTCCAAGGGAGGGGGAAAACAAAAAGACTCCATTTGCAAATGAAGATGGTACCTTTCAAAACCAATTCATCAGATATGCCAGTTTTATAATTTGTCCTCTGTTTTCAACACAGAAGATGAACTTCATCTTTTCGCACAAAAAAACAATGCCTCCACAAAAGGACTAACATGTTATGTTTCATTCTCTTGGGTCATTTATACAATACGTACCACCACATCATCTAGGCACCAAGCTGAACCAGTGCTGGACCTGGAAAAGGAAGGCTTGAGCGCTATCACCCAGCACACCACATTATTTGTAAGAAGCCAGAACAGCTCCTGATACCAAGCTAGACGAAGGGCTTTTTGCCCCAGTCATCCTGTTGCCAGCCAGGGGAAACACCCTGTCCAGGAATGCAGTTCTCTCAGGGTGAACATCAACCCTCACACTCCTATGTGCCAACTCAGGCAATACTGCCAAATGCAGGAAACTCAATTGCATCATTGTGGCAGCTCTCTTGAGCTGGGGGGCAGGTGGGGGCACAAAAGCCACTAGCCAATACTCAAGGGAAAAGTGTAGAAACAAATAACAGCAATTTTTGAGAACTAGGAAGCTCTGACAGGGAAATCAGTGAATTATGAAACTTCCTCCCTCAAAGGCTTTAAATGGCCAATAGTTACAGATGGACTTCATCTCAATGAATGCATCAAGTACCATTTGTCACTTTCAAAAAAATTGCCATAAAAACTTTAACCAGCACAAAACAGCAAACTGCCTTCTAAAATGTGTGGTAAAAAACCCCAAAACTAAACTGTTACCCTTAGTTGAGCAAATTAAACAGCTGTAAACTTAACTTTTATACTCCTTTAAATTAAGAAGGTATGCATGAAACTGAAGGTTTAAACAGCGATATCAAAAAAGATGCAACTATCTATACCGAATTCTTCAACTGATTTGGTTTTATACGATCCAGAGACAGACTCTCATTTTGTTTGCCTTTGCTACTTTTGGAGTGCCACCCCCTGATCTGAAGAATACCGAGTCTACTGGAAATTTCTGGCTAATGGACTCATGAAAACTCACACTGAAGACATATGAAGTTCCACACGTACCCTTCAGGCACAGTAGATGGATCTGGCAGGGATAAAAAAGCTTTTGGAGTGATCAACATAAAGCAATTCTCACAAAGCTAACAAACCTCAGATTACTTGGTCAAACACATTTTAGATCAGTACCTCTCAGCACTACCTATGCACTGTTCACCAGCCTACACAAAGTGGGATGGTGAATCTAGTCCATTTCTGGATATTACTGAACTTTTAGAGAGGCAGCATCTAAAAAGCCATCACATTAGGTCCTTACCGTGCCAGGGGCTGTACAAATAAAGGAGAACAGTAATCCAAGAGAGTTCATGGTCTCAGTGATCATGTGAACACATGAATGACACATGCAAATACTTTAAAAAAAAAAGGTAACTAAGAGTTTCAGCCAGGAGGAAACAACGGTGGCCACTCCACCTGGCTACTACTGGAAATCAGTTTCTTTCCACAGATAGGCAGAGCTGAGACTGCATTAAATTGGAAAGACAACCAGTATTCTCACTTGAAGATAAAGCCCCTGTGTAACAACAGACACCTGCAACGAAAGCTATGGAAAAAATAAAAATGCAGTCTTACAAGAACAAAGGACAACTAAGAGAGCAGAGGTGACAATTAAAATCCTATAATATCATTTGACAAATGGGACACTACTGAACTATGAAGGGTTCCAAGGCAGAGCTATTTCTCTTACGTGTTACAGAAGGACAAGAGGAGACAACTCATGTCCCAAATACTAGCCCCATCAAAGGGGCCTGAAACGGAGCTGACAGGGAAACTAAACTACCTTCCTATTATTAAACTTTCTTCTTATCATTAAAAGGAGTACTGCCAGAGCAATGTCAAGACATCACAAAAATTAGGAGTCAAGGTAAGAAAGGCCAGGCAGTTGTACCAAGATTAGGGACATCCTGTGGATAAAAAGAAGATTCCAGTCCCTTCTGCTCCAAGCACATCACCTTTCAGAAAGGTTCCTATTTATTTTTAATGAAAAACTCAACTGGAGCTAGACCAATACTCTCTATTTAGACTGCCAAATATGAAACTTTACTCAAAAACTGCAACATCATCAGCTGCCTATGATCAAGAGCACTTCACAGCTGGCTGAACTTCAAAGAGATGCACTACTCTTCATGTAGAGGTCTTTCAGAAACAGACAATCTACTTTCAAGTTTTATGTTTCCTTCATGAAGTTCAAACAGGAAAATATGAAGAACGTTCTGTAGCTTCACAGGCAAAAGGAAAACTCAGACACTGGCCAATTGCTTGATGAGCCAGATAAAAGCTGTACATTGTTTCAGAGCAATTACTAGGCAGAGCAGTAGACCACTATTAGGGCTAGGTTACCAATAGCACCACAGTCTTATTTTGTTGTTCTTCAGCACGTTTAGTCTCTCCAACCTTTAAGTTCACCTTCCCAACAAAAAAAAACCAAAACCAAACACCCCTGTTTTAAGTTTTGTTCTCCCAGTTGTGATATCAGGATTATTTGAACATAGTACTTTTGTCCTCTGGTGAAAGTCAAGTGAACAAATTACACTTAACTGAAGAAGCACGGAGTACTTTATCATTTACAAGTTTACACTCAAAACACACAAGCTTCAGAATTTCTTGACAGTTTTAAGCACAGAAGTTAATCATCCCAGGATAGTTTAAGTATCCGGTATGTTGTATTACAGGTAGTTAATACTGTTAGCCAACCAGAAGCACTTATTCTCTTAAAAAGAGAAAAATCAGACACATTGCAAGATCAGCATGTGAAAAGGCACTTTCCATCTCTAGCTGTTTTTTTAGTCTTCTGCACTAGAACTCAGGTTGTCAGTGGTAGTAAATCTGATTGAAGTGCCCAGGTGGAAAGGGCAGGGTAAAAAGGAGTAAGAGCTGGAGAGCCCCTATTGCCAAGTAGTTACACTAACTCTGGATGGACAAGAGTTGGGTTCCAGACAGAGAATGAATCCTATTGTATATCTCAAGCCAAAAAGATAATCACACCCCACCTTCCAAAACCCAACAACTGTCCAAAAGCACATACATACACAATGCTAAAAATGGAACTGTTGCAAGCTGATCACAAAGGACAGCATACTCTGCAATCCAGGATAAAGGCCTTATAAAGATGTCACAAGACAAAACATTCACTCTGACAGTTACTTTTTGAGTTACAACTAGGTGAGAGAAGTTTTACCAACACTTATATACAGACAAGCCTCCTTGGAGCTCTCATTCCCACTAGGACTTTCAATACGCAGTCTAAGGAGCCCACTACTGTTTTCAAACATTGAGTTTAAAAATGAACACACTTATCCTGACTGTATTGGGCTATTTTATCTCTGGCTCTCTAATTCTCCCCCTGCAGAGCAGAAGGAAGGCATACTCTGAAGACAGCATAGGAGAGAAGAGCAGTGACAGCTGGGAGCCATCCAAAGTAAAGAAGGCCATTTGCAGGAGGTTTCCTCCCCCAGCATGTCACCATTCCCTGCACTAGGCTCTCTTTCCCACAAACCCTCACTGCTTCATTAGCTGTAAATGATGTGGCTTAGGAAGGAAGCAGGACTTTATTAACATTTGGAGAGGCCAGCATTGCACACAGAGACTCAATTTGCTGATTACCAGCAACCAAGCCCCACATTGTATTCTGGCTCCCTCCCCAGTTTGGACACCCCAAAATGTGACTTTCTGTCTAGTTCCTTACCCTCAGAGTGGAAACAAATAATAACACCATCCTTGCTGCCCTTGCCTCCAGCCCTAAAAAAAAGAAAACTCAGTACCTCCAGTTGAAAACCACTCTCACACTGCAGATCCAAGTATGAAAAGGGCAGTAATTACAAGGAAGTTGCTGGACTCACTGAAGCAAAAGGCCTCTTTCACCCCAGTATTACAAAATGCCACCAGTGCCATCATGTTCTGCATTTTCTGTGGCTACAACGCTAAACTCTCTCATGCCATGACTCCTAGGTGTGCTTTCATGCAAGTTTACCCATCCAAGTAATAGCTATTATTCTAGGCTGAAAGTAACCCACCTACAGCAGACTTCATTTATGCCAGGTGAAGATAATCCTAGTCAGGCACATACCACACTTGTGACATGTTATTGCTCCACTGTGTTGAGTAGAAGCCTCTATGATGACTACAGCTTCCTCAGGGCTTGTCATTAGGGCATGACACACCTGTAGTCTAACTGGCTGCCATCATGAGCCCATGCTGTTCTTTCAACAAGGGAGGCAAAGGAAGCTCCAGGGCTCTAATAATTTCATGCCTGGTCACTACTCCACACCTAAATATAATATGTCTTCTGTACAGCACTCCAGGCCCCAAACACACTATTTCTCACAACACACAAAGTACCTTCTGCCCATTACAAAACTGGATACTTTCTCAACTGCAGCATAAAGAAAAAATGGCTTTCACACCTGTGGCTTCCCTAGCAACAGATGACACAAAGTTTTGGGTGCTGAGTCTCAGCTCACCTTACAGTAAACATCTACTATAGCTAGCCTGTGCTTTCAGTTGAGAAGGGACAGCTAGGTTTGAATATGAAGAAATTCACAAGACCTATGCTGAGGTTTGTACGATTCCTCACTACAGCTGGCGCATAGGAAAACTGTCCCCCACTCATGACGATTTTAGAAGCTGAGATGCTTCTTTTTGCAGAATGTAGTTTCAATCATTGTAAGCCGTGGCTGAAATATCAGCCACTGCCCAGACTAGTCAGAAGAAGAGAGGCCTGCAGGCAGAAGAGTTTGAGTCTATGCAGAGAGGAGAACACTGATTAAACAACGGTAGAAGGTCTCAAAAGTAAACCCTAACAGAAAGCTGAAAAATAGTGTTTTTTGAGAAAACATGTACTTATCTCTTTCCAGCCAGTAGCAGAGTCTCCTGAGAATCCTGCTTTTTCTTCTCTAAACATGTTTCTTGCAACAGAACCAATCATCCAAAAAACCCAAAATGTTTTTTCCTAGAAGAAAAAAACCAAACTAACTACAGTCTTAAAAGAGCTATCCCTTACGGCTACTTTGGAATTTCTAACATGTTCACAGTCATAAAAATAAGCACTACCACTGGGATATCCTGAACTAGAGCCTGTCTGGCCAGGCACATCTCCATCATTTTACAAAGCACCAAAATAGGAGACATATGTCACTGTTTGGGATGTGTAAGTTGTAAATAGTTCAAGACTACACAAAAACACTGAAACCACAGAGGTAGTCAGCCAAAAAAAAAATTTCCAAAACTAACCCTGGTAGAAGAGCAGGATGAGTCTTCAACCCAGGGGCCACCAGTGCTCCTGTAACCCCCCGTTCCACTGCTGCCAAGCACAGCCTTCCCACATTTTCTGCTAATGTCACACAGACCTTTCTCGTAATCAAGAAACTTGACCTTTACCTATTGCAGGTATCAGGCTGAAAGGTGAAATGTTTTTGGTGATAATGAAAACAAAATGTAGATTCCATCTCCTCTTCAAGTTATCAAGATCATAAGCAAAAGAAAGAAAAATACCCTGGCCTTTATTTTATTTTAGTATTTCAGATGCAGGCTGTTTTTCTCTATTAGATGACAAAACTCTAAGACATGCCCAATTTTACACTATTAAAAACACAACAAAAAGCTAGGGTGAAAGCAAAACGATGCTCTTCCCTCTGTACACAGCAGAGCCAGCATGTAATTTCCCCAGGGGCTGTGAGGCAGCCCGCTACCCTAGCTGCTCCCCTTTGCTGTCACGTACACACAGCGCCCTGCGCTCTAACAGGCCTCGTCCCTCAGAGGGGCCGTCGCGCTCCCCGCACCGCACCACCACACGAGCCCCGGCCCGCCCCCTAAGCTCGGCGCCCCCTCACGCAGCCCCGCGCTAGGGCAGCGCTGCCACCCACGGTACTTTCACTGAGGCCTCTCGTTCGCCGGTACTTCGGCATCGCGCTAAGACCGACCACCGCCCGCTTTCTTCACCACCTCCTCTTCAGTCCCGCGCCGCCGCCGCCTCCCGCCTAGCGGCACTTAGCGCATGCGCGGCAGGCGGCCGGCGCGGCAGCCATCTTGACGGCTTCGCGCCTGTGGCGAGAGAGGGACAGAGGGGACACCTACGGCGCTCCTTTTGTGGGCGAGCTGTAATTAATTTTCCTAATTAGACATTTTAGGTCTAATCCCCCGGGCTCCTCGGCTCCGCAGTTCGTCGCTGCTTTGTTGTTGGGGGGAGGTGTCGGCGGGCGTTCGCACAGCTTTTGCCTTTTTTTTCCCCACCTGCCTGGCAAGGGCGGGCCGGGCTGGGCCTGCGGACTCACAGAGCTCCCGCCCGCTGCGGGACCAGCGGCAGCCGCCCGGGGCGCTGGCTCTGAGGACTGCCAGGAGCACACGGCGATAGAATGGCGATAGTCGAGGCTTTCCGTGGGCTACAGGGGAAGGCTGCGGCGAGCGCCGGGTGTAGCGGCCGGGTGCGCAGCGGGGGGGAAGCCGTTAGACGTTGCGCTTCTCTAGTTAAAAATGGCCGCAGTAGCGGCTTTTTGAAACCCGGCTGTAATCAAAATGCCCATCTCCGGGCGCTGCCCGTGGGCGAGGAGAGCGCGGCCGGCCGTAGGCCCCCGCCGTCCAGCGAGGGCTTGCGGGGCGGGCCGGGGGTGGCGGCGAGCCCGGGCAGGGCCCGGCAGCGGCGGGGACCCGAGGGCAGGGGTCCCGTCGCCGGCCGGGGGAGTCTGGGCCAGGCACCGGGCGCTGCACCATCGTCCTCCGCAGGCAGCGCCAGAGCTGCGGCCCGGCCGGGAGCGGGAGCCCGGCGCTGGGTTTTCTCATCGGCTCAGATATTTTGTGCAACTCCCAATATTCACCCAAGCCTCATTACCACCTCTTAATGAGACCCCTTTACTCCGTGACGTGCAACCGCTCCATCTCATTAAGGAAATCGCTCTTCAATGCTGATTATTTTATTTGCAGCCATAATTATATTTCTTTCGGCTAAATCACGGTTTAATCGAGCCCACATGGAGGGCAGCAGCACTAATTACAGCGGGAGATGCGGTGGCTGTTCGCCTGCCCGGCCGGAGGAGGAGGTGCCGAGGCGGGCGCGGCGCTCCCCCGGTGGGGCCCGGCCGGGGGCAGGGCGGAGGGCCGGGGCCGGGGAGGTGGTCTCAAACACAACAACTTATTACTTCTAATTCCCCGACTGTCACCAAATCACCTGCACGAAACAAGAATCTAATTTGTTAAGCTGGCATTTCTGCAGATGGAAGATCGATTTTCTCTTTAGATTTCTCTAATTGAGTGAATATAGACGCCCCGAATTAGCCGCGCTTGGGCAAGAGGGGAAGGGAAGGGGAGAGGGAGGGGAAAGAAAAAAGTCAACAAAAATCATCCTTGTAAAATAAGCCATATTACCTCTAGAATTGCCCCCCAAATAATAAAGGAAGGTGGATCGAAAGGTCCCAGATTGAGTGACAGTCATATTTCTGGAACTAACTGGTTTTTAAAAGAAAAGGTTAGGATGGCTGGAGAATGCTAAGTAACGGCGCGGGGGAGAAATGGCTGAGCTCTGAAATTGCTTACAGAATTACATTTGTTTTTCTTGTGATTTTATTAAAAGTCACTCCTCATCTCCAGAATGCGTGAAAATATCTACTTTCCACTCAGATACACCACATTAACTTGTTGGAGGCGAATTTGTTTGTTTGTCTATTTTATTTATTTGCCAGATAAGATTGATGCAGTCTTATTAGCGCTATATCTAGTTATAGGAAGAGATAAGGATGAGATGTTTTCTTTTTATTCCAATTACTAGACTTGTCACCTAACTGAATAACTGATATATGATTATTTATCTTGAGTAAATAGAAATCAGAAAAGCAGCCAACTTAACACATACAAACAAAATATGTATGTGCCTTATTACTATATACCTCCTATGTAATTTAAGAGATTGAAGCTACAGCGTTAAAAGGGAGAAAGTTAAATACTCCACCCGCGTCAGTCTCCTGTATATACTTTCATTGCTGTGCCTGGTGGTTTATTTGTTCAGCCAGTTGGGGAGATTTCGGATTTCAAAAACAAGGAATTTATTTAACACATACCCATAAGTTTCAGTAGGAAGAGACTACCTTGAAGTGTGCTCTTTTCCTAAACAGAGGTGTATCTGAAAAAAAATGGTTTATACCAGCGTTTCCTTCGCTTTCGGGGCAGCCCAAATAATTCCTGCCTGCCATGTAAGCTACAGCACGGTGCGTTACGTTTGGGCTCCTCATTTTTAAGTTTTTGAGCGTAGTATTATGCCAAAAGCCTATAGATATGTACATACATATGTACATGCGTGCATGCCAAACTGAAGGGAGAAGGGGCGGTGGCTTTTGTGTATAAACAGTTTGCATCTGGACGGGGGAGAGCAAGTGAGGGGGTGTCAGGCATAACTTTATATTAAAATAGCTTTTTCCCCATAAAAGGCTGGTTGTCGTAGTTTTGATGAAAATTAATTGATAGAAGCCATCCCTCCAATCTAAAACAACCGCCTCCCTGTCGAGAGCTTTCTCGCAGCCTGCCAGCGAGGAGACAGTCGGAGGCGCTGCCTTTGGCTCAGCCGGAGCGAGATACAGATATTTAGATAAATAAGCAAATAGGAAAACGGTGTTCTTGACCGTGTTTGAGAACAGATGACGGGAGACCCGAGCTCTCCCTGCCGCCCTCAGGGAGGCTGTTTTTGGAACACCTGATAGCTGCGTTTCTGAGCAGCTGCGATCGCTCTTGCCTTTAAACTTCATAAAGTTGCTTTCAAATAAGTGTTTCAAATAAGTGCATTTATTGCAGCTACAAAATGCTGCATGCAGACTAATGTCGTAAAGCAGCCATGATCATCACATTTAGCTCTGACTAGAATGAATAAATTGGAATCTCTAGGTGCTGGCAATCTTGTCCTTCATTTTCGAAGAAGTCATATTTTCGAGAAGGATGATTGAAATAAAAACACATTTTTGTGTTTTGCCATTTCTTAACTCCAAATCACGCCTAACAAAAGGATATAGTTTGATTTGCCATTTGTGTTTAGGCTGTGCTGATGTGGAAAAGTAAACAGGTGCCTAAGTCACTTGTTTTGTTTTCTGTAAGCGAATAACACTCAAAAGCATAGCTGTAATTTACAATGAATTAAAATTGATTCTTTTCATCAGGCAAGAAAATAGGGAAATGTGAGGTCGTTGATTATTGAGGGAGGCGCTTCTCATTAGAGCGAACAATGTTACAATGCAGCATTGAGGAGCAGGAATGTGAATAATAATATCCGATATTTCAACACTACTGTCTGGAAATTAAAAAAAAAAAAAAAAGCCGCGCGAACAGTGAACAAGCCAGGCAACCAAAAGTTACATTTGATAAACGCTGGGAGCGTTGCTAAGTGTAAAAAAGCAATTACGGTGCTCTGCATACAGCAGCCGCTTTAACTGGATGGATGCTCAATAAATACATAAATACAATATCAAATTACAAGCCTTATCAGCCGTTTACGCCAAGCCACCCTGCTGACTTTAGCAGTTTAACCTTATTTTACCGTGTTTCTCACTCCAAATATAATTATTCTGATAAAAGAAGGTTCTGTTCCTAAATCAGAGCAGAATTGGTTAAATACACTTGTTTATATTACAGCCTCATTCAATCAGGCCTTCAGTTTAGCGGGAAGGGGAGGGGGAGAGCTCTGGGGAGGTTGGAAAGTTCTCTACCCTTTCTTCCCAGGGTCACAGCACTGGAGAATTAGGGTTACATTGCTCCCGAAGGCGGCATGCCCCTCTCCCGCCGCCCTGGCTCGGACGGGTTGGGCAGTGCGGGCAGGGAAGGGGGGCGGAGGGGAGGGGAGAGCCGGCCCCGACCGGGACCCCGCGATCGGGCCCGCCGGGCTTCGCCGGGAAGGGAAGGGGTAGAAAAGGAAAGAAAATAATATAAAAGAACAGAAAATAAAAGAAAAGGAAGGTTGCAGGGGGAGGTGATCTCGCAGTGCCTAGCCCCTTGGCAGGCGTTCCTGTACGAAATTCAATCTCTATTTTTTATGAGAAGTAAACTGTCTAAATAAATTTTATTAGGGGCAACCAATATATTTTCTGGTAGTTCCCTTTGTTCCAGTTCTACGTGTGTGTAACAATCTAAAACCTATTTATTGAGGAAAAATCACTGGATCCGTCATAGAAAATCCTTTTACTTTGCTCTGAAGTGATTTCTGAAGACACTTTTGTCACTCTGAAGATTTTGGGCCATTGTGCTAAAGCCTTTCCTTGTTAGGAACTTCAGTTCGTATGATCATGTGGGGAATACCGTAAATTATAACAGGGAATGGACTTGACTGCCAGTTTTCTGGCTACACTGGGAAAACATAAAGATGACGGGAAATAAAATCCTTGTAAATACACCTTCGACGCTGCCTAGTTGAATTCAGGCACTTGACAAAACAGGAGTTCGCGGGAGCGGAATGCGGTCCTGGGATATTTTACGTATGCCCCATTGTCATTTTCTTTCTGACACCCTTAAGTGTCAGCCCTGCCCGCTCTTTTCTCTCTCGCAGACTTCCTTCTCTGATTTCCCCCCTTCCCTTAAGACGATTGCGCTCTGAAGTCTTGGAAGAAATGATTTAGTTTGTTTATACTGCTATAAAAATCAAGAGCAATAGAAAAGTCATAAAATGAAGCGCGCTATCAATCACACCGCAACAATGTTATTCAGCAGTTACTAACAGAGATTGATAATCCTTTGATTTCATCCCATTATTATTACTCTGATGTGTCTGCGCATTAACTATTACACATTTATTTATCGACCTGAAACATACAACAACACGGAGCAGACGCGCATACGCCGCCCGACCCTGTCCGCGGCGAGCTCGGCAGAAGCCGGCCGCGGGAGTCTGCAGCGCCGGGACATTTTTGCCGGTAGCTACAGCTGAAACTGAACCCCGAACGTCCCCGACCAGCTCCTGACCGCTCGCATAACTCCAGCTCCAGGCAGGGCAAGGCCCGCCGAGGCCGCGGAAGGCTGCGCGCCCCGGCTCCCGCCCGCCCCGGCCCCGCACCGCGCCGCCGGCCACTCGGGGGGTGCCCCGGGCTCCGCTCCGCGGGTACCGGCGTCCGGCAGGAGACTGGGGTGTGGCTCTCGGGAATTTTCACAGCCAGGGCTTCCCCTTCTTGCCCTAGAGCCGCACATAGACAATTAATTTCAAAGGAAAAAAAGCAAAACAAATGAGCCATCTGCGCCATCCCCCATCCAACAAGGGAAAAAGACAAAAATCCCGAAACTCCCACCCCACCTCCACCTCTTCCTTTCTCTCTCTCCAGCTAAATTGTGGCCCGGCTCTGGATCTCTTTCCCTGCTCTTAGCGGCGGTTCCCAGTCGCCCAGGTTCATTGCAACAGCCGGACACCTCGAAAGCTGCATTGAATCAATGTATCCTGAGCAGGCAGGAGGGGGGGAAAAAAGCAGAAAAACTGCCCTAGAGATCTGTCGGCCGGTTCCTTTGTCTCCTTGTTTAGTCGCTGCCGAAACCTCTCCACATCTGAGCTGCAAACAAAACCACTCTTGCATCTGTTCGCGTGCCGTATTTACAATGTTTTGTGTAAGTCAATTGGATGGCGGGAAAAAAAAAGCCATTGGCTCCGTATTGTTTAACACAGACTTCACTGGGCTTCCTTTTTGGTGGAAGCTTTATTTGCACTAAATGAATAATCTTAATTGCATCACTTTTGAATTAAAAATCAATGTTAATCAAGTTGGAAATAGTAAATATCAGCTTTCATTGTGCCCGGGTAGAGGGTATTTTTCTTGCTTTGCAAATAAAAATACAAGTCAAATAACTTTAAAAGGGCATTATGTTCTGCTACAAATACAATTGAAACGGATTGTTTAGAAGCGGATCAGAAATGGTACAGAATTTTGCACTTAATTTCCTCAGTTATCATTTACAATAAGAACCTCTTGGCTTGACAGCCAAGTCTAAACAGTAGTAAATTAGTACAAATTTATACTGATTTTACTCTAATAATCGTAATAAAAGCTTATAGATTTGGCACTAATTACATAAATGCCTAATGATCTTGAAAATTACTCTGGTTAGAAATATATTACTAATCTAAACTTTGTTGTTGGCTGGCTTTGAAAAATCAGAACATTAGAAATGGTTCGCTTCACTTGTGCAAGGCACTTTAAATTGTTCAAGTAGTTTAACACATTCAAGAGGAAAATAAAAAGCATTTGACTTTATTTACTGCTTTAAATTGAGTTTGTAGGCGAGCCGAACTTGGAAACTTTACCCAAAAAAAATAGGGCTTACGGGCTTTTAAATCCCGGCCGGGGAGGCAGCTCTCCCCGGGCGGCCGGGACGTGCGGTGGTCGGTCTCTCTTCCCCCGAGCGGCGGTGCACTCTTGCACCGAGCGGAGCCGGGACGGGGCGGCGGGGAGGCCCGGGGGCCGGGGCGGCAGGTGCGGACCGGGCCGTGACGGGAACTGGCGGAAGTTTCTCTTTCCTCGCCACCCCGTAGCCGTCGGGGCCTGGCGGCGGGTGGGTGAGAACCGGGACGCGGTGCAGGTGCCGGGGACTGCCGGGCAGCTGGGCCAGCGCTTCCACCCCTGCACCGCGCCGCGCAGCCGCCCGCACTGTCGCATTTACATCCCCCCTCGGTGGGCGCTGGGCTTGCGAGACACCCCCGAGAGCCTGACCGGGTCAGGTCCGAGGGTGCGCTCCGAAAGGCATTTTTAAAAAAAAGGCAAAAAAAAAAANCTGCGGGCGGGCGGAGCGGGGCGCTCCGGGCGCTGACATTTGCAGGCTGCCCTCCTGATTGGTCCCCGCGCCGAGCTGCTCACGGGTTCATTGAAGTGTTAAGCACCTCCCCGTCTCTCTAAAGGACATTATAATGCAAGAGACCCCCTTTTTAACCACACACCGAATTTTCTTTCATTTAGGCGATCTATCCGTCTATCTATATATCTTATATCTTATATCTATTTTAAATAACTTAAGGCCGCTAAAATTTGGGGGGGAACAGCCTTCGCCCTGGAGCGGTGCGCGATGCTGTCTCACGCCGACCTCCTGGACGCCCGTCTCGGTGAGTTTCCCCCGGCACCCCCCCGCCCGGCGGCGGCTGCACCGGTGGCGGCGGCCGCGAGCGGGGAGGAAGCCGGGGCAGGAAATTGACAATTTGTTCCTTATTTTACCTTAATGCAATCTAAATGGGCTAATTCCTTTAAAAGTAATTGTACTGTATTAAAGTTTAATTTGATTTAACATTTAAAAAAAAGGAGAGCGTGAGACCTACGGAATATGTAGATCACAGCGAGTTGTGGATCATATAATTTCTCTCTCCCCTGTTTTTATATACACACCTACACCTTATTACTACGTTGATGATTATTGTTATTATTTTAGGACAGATGAGCTTGATGGCATTTACGGAAGAGTTCTGTGTGGCCTTTTACTGCTTGCCTGCTAGCTTTCCTCTCCCGTTCTCTTTTTTTTTTTTTTTTTTTTATTTTTTTTTAATAGAATTT
>VZTO01014746.1:159043-182854 GCA_013400615.1 Syrrhaptes paradoxus
AAAAAAAAAAAAAAAAAAAGAAGAAATAATAATAAATCAGCGGTGACCCGGGGCGGGAGGAGGGTGGCAAATGTGCATGTGGAAGGGAAGCGGAGCGGGGGAAGGAGGGTGGCGGAGGCGAGCGGCGCAGGAGAAGGAAGTGGCGGTGCGGTGCGGACCGGGCCGGGCGGCGGGAGGCCGGGGCGGNCCCGCCCGGCGGCGGCTGCACCGGTGGCGGCGGCCGCGAGCGGGGAGGAAGCCGGGGCAGGAAATTGACAATTTGTTCCTTATTTTACCTTAATGCAATCTAAATGGGCTAATTCCTTTAAAAGTAATTGTACTGTATTAAAGTTTAATTTGATTTAACATTTAAAAAAAAGGAGAGCGTGAGACCTACGGAATATGTAGATCACAGCGAGTTGTGGATCATATAATTTCTCTCTCCCCTGTTTTTATATACACATCTACACCTTATTACTACGTTGATGATTATTGTTATTATTTTAGGACAGATGAGCTTGATGGCATTTACGGAAGAGTTCTGTGTGGCCTTTTACTGCTTGCCTGCTAGCTTTCCTCTCCCGTTCTCTTTTTTTTCTTTCTTTTTATTTTTTTTTAAGAGAAATATCTGTATCTACCTATTTATTTTATTCATGCGTTTGTTTAGAGGAGCGGAGGGAGGAGATGGGAAAGATCTGACAGGGTGACCGAGGTCCACGCACATCTGTCAGGGAGGTAAACCTCCCGGCAGCAGGGCGGCTTGAGTGTTATTTCTTTCTCTGCGTCTCTTTCTTTTACCAGCCCTGCTGGAAAACCAAGGCTGAACCCGGCAAAACTTGCCCTCCCCCCTCCCTCCCCTCCCTTGGTCTCGCAAGGGAAGGCCCGGTAGGGAGATTGCTATTTAAGCAGGAAGAGGAGCTGCTCGATGTAAAGTTTTCTCTCCCTCGCCCCGAGTTGCGGCGGGCCGGGGGCTCTGCCCGCCGTGGACCCGAGCCGGGCTGCGGGGCTGGCGGGCGGGCGGGAGGCGGAGGGGCGGCTCGGTGCGCTGGAAAACGGCTCTGATGGATACACGCCCGGCTGCAGGGAGTGACCGCGCATCCTTTGCTTTCGCAGGGATGAAAGACGCGGCCGAGCTGCTGGGACACCGGGAGGCGGTGAAGTGTCGGCTGGGTGTAGGGGGCTCAGATCCGGGGGGACACCCGGGAGACATGGCCCCCAACTCGGATACGGTGGAAGGGACCACCCTGCTGCCGGGGGAGGACATCACCACGGTGGGATCCAACCCCAGCTCCTTAGCTGTCAGCGCCAAAGACCCCGACAAACAGCAGGGCCAGCAGGGCGGCCAGAACCCCAGCCAGGCTGGGCAGCAGCAGGGACAGCAGAAGCAGAAGCGCCACCGCACCCGCTTCACGCCGGCGCAGCTCAACGAGCTGGAGAGGAGCTTCGCAAAGACCCACTATCCAGACATCTTCATGCGGGAGGAGCTGGCCTTGCGCATCGGCCTCACCGAGTCCCGGGTGCAGGTATGAGCAGCCGCCTCCGCGCGGTGCCATCCCCCGCCGCGCCCGCCGGCTCCTTCCCTTCTCCGGGGAAGCGCACCAACGGCAGCACGGCCGGCAGGCGGCGAGGACGGGCACAACGGGGCAGGGGGTGGGTGTCCCAAACCTCGGGCCGACGGCGGGGGAGGAAACCCACCCCCTGAACGCAACAGTTTGTTCAGGAAGCCTTGAAAACGGGTACCTCCCCCCCCTTTCCGCAAAGCTGTCCCCTCGGGGTGTCATCTTGTCCCCTACCCGCCTGCATCGCGGCGGTCCCAAGCGGGGAGCGGGCAGAGCTTCCCCCCTACTCCACGGCCCAAACCAGGGCAGGAAAGAGCGCGGGAGGGGCGAGCCTCAGCCCTTGCAAGAGCTCGGCTAGCCCCAGCCGCCAAGGAACGGCGCCCGTTCCTTGAGGGGGGTCTGGCGGCGGCGGGGGTCGGGGGGAGCGGGGACGCTGTCCATGGTGCGGCCGGCGGCTGCTGTCCAGGGTACTGCCGGAGGCTCAGCCCCGCGCCGTCGGGACTGGGCGTCCCCCGAACGCCGCCGCCGGGAGGGTCGGGGTCGGGGGAGGGCATGCGGGTTCGTGAAAAGCCACTCGGGTAAAACGCAGTTGTATTTGGTCTCGGAGTTTCCCCGTAGTGGCTTTTATAATGTCTGGGGATGGCCGGTGTGGCAATTAACTTCACCATCGAAGGTGTACTTTGTGCCCGAAAGTACACGTATATACGTATGCACATAGACATATATATATGTTTGCACACAGCACTTAACATAGTCAAATAAATGTAAACGAAATTTGGAAAAGGGGGAGATGGCTCCAACCACTAGATTGCTCAGATGCGGCTTTTGTGTGTGGAGGGAAATTTTAGCGACTTTCTGGGAGAGTCCCTTCTGAAGAACGAAAGCCTGCACAATGGAAACACTTGTGGGATGTGCATCCCCGCTCAGCACAGCGCACCGGGAATACACTTTACCAGAGTTGGTGTTCAAAATCCCTCTCGGCAAGCCTAGGCTTCTCAGCTAAATAAAGACACGTCAAAAGAAATGAACGTTTTTATGAATGGAGACCGACTCCGTTCTCGAATGTGACAGAAAATGCACGTCTGCTTTTAAAAAAGTAAAACAATTTGACTCAGCCTATACAGGACTATAATTAGTTTAAATTAAGAAAGAAATTAGGTCCACAAATAAAATATAATTGGGCAACTGACTCTATGAAAAAAGAAAACGAGGTCTATTAAACTTTATTGGGTTTCCCAAAGGTTAATGATAGCAATTTCAATATTAGGAGTGTGGTAAATGAAGTAAAATATAAAATATAAAATGGAAATAGTTATTTTCTAACAGCACATCAAAGAAATTCGAAGGAAGAAAGACAAAGTGTTTTAATGGCCTCGGCATAATCTTAAACCAATGCTAATAGCTCAAGACTCCTGATAAAAACAGTTTAATAGAGTGGCAATTTAAATATTTTTACAATAATGTTCTGTAGTTTAAAAAGTAATCAGATCAACATAACCTTCTTAATTAACACTTCAAAATGATTAACATTATGTAATCTAAGGCAAAATAATTTATGTAAAATGTATTTACTTCACAGTCCGATGTATCACTGCTCCTTGACCAAATTTAAATTAAATAGTAATTGGTTTATGTTCTTTTACGAGTACTTCACAGTTTTCTTTATAGTTAACAGATTGCCTACACATTCCTTGCAGTATGTGGGCTCCACACTGATTAAGGAATGCTCCAGATAGTTAATTTATAGGGGCTGTGTTTTTTAAGGGGTTTAGATGCTAGGATAAATCACCTCTTTCTTCATTTTAGATCTATATTTAATGCATACGATACATTTAAATAATTATTAAAGCGGCTGGTGCTTAAATGGGGGGCCAATTCCATGTCTGATATTGCTCTGCTTTTCAGGCTGGTGTAATAAAACCATTCTTTTTATAGCATGCCATTATTAGAAACCAATTTCAGAATTATTTATAACCTGGAATGGCTTATTAAGCAGCAATGCGAGAATCATGCAAATTACACGATCAAATGCAATATAATAAGCATAATCATTAGTCTCTAGCACGGATTAATTAACTTTCAATATTTTATTTACATAAAAACCAAATCAGTGAAATAACTTCTGCACAGTCAGGCTTGCCTTTCAATATTTTATACGAACTAAAATAATGTGCTGTAATTCCATTGACTGTGTCCCCCACAATGGTCCTGTCACCTGCCACATCTTAATAGGGGACAAGCTGAGAGTATTTTCTAGTTTTCTAATGGAATGAGAAATTGCATTTTCTTCCTCTCCCAGCACTATTAAAGTGTAATGAATTCGGCCTAGAGTTCACGGCTGGCTGATCGAAATGAACCTGAGATCTGAGCTTTAATACAGCTCTCCAGATTTCCTACCAAATCTTCACATTAATCATCTGCTGGATTCCAATGAGATCTTCATAAAGCTTCGGCTCCTACGGGAAAAAAAAAAAAAGAAAAAAGAAAAAAGAAAAAAAAGGAAAACAAAAGTGATATTCTCTCCCCTTCTCTCTCTCTCTCCCCCTAACCCATTTATAGCGGAGGAATTAAATGGACTATATATTTTAAAATACATTTACAGTATGTCTATATTACTGTAACAGGAGATATCATCAAGGTAGATTTTTAGATTCCAACCTCCATTAGTTTCTCAGTGTTGTATTAATAATTTTCAGAGGCTAGGTGCATTTTAAAAGGAGTCCAAAGTTGCCAAACGCTCGTGGTTAATATATTTCTAGAGTTGTCATGTGTGCATTTTCAAAATCTCCCCCAGGTTTACCCTGCCTTTTAATTTGTCATGCACTAGTTTTCAACTGGAAACATTCACATTTTAAAAGCATATGCAGTGTAGCTATGAGCAGAGGCGATCAGACCTGATGGAGATTCTTTACAACACCAGTAAACCATGAAACATAAGAAGATTTTTGTAGCCGCAATTTAGCTATTAACCCTAAAACATAATTGAACGCGATTTTTTGGTTATTCATATAACATTTAGTTCCCTAACGGCTGATTATTCCCACTAACGGGCGCCCGTGTTTCTCAGCTCGGGTATGCAGCACGAAACCAGGAACCCGGCAGGTCCAGGCACCGCATTCACAGGGGTCGCGGCTTTCCTCCCCGAACAGCTGTCCTGGTGGTCCGGGGGTGGTGCGGCGAGACCCACCGAGTCATCCCTGCCTGCACCACGAGCTCCCGCTTACCTAAACCAGCTTCGTTTGTTTGTTTCGGTTTTTTTTAAGTCAAATGCGGGGCGGTTTGGCGGGAGGGTTTCCTTCCCTCGGACCCGCGCGACGTCGGGCGAGGGGTTTCGCCCAGGGCAAGGCTCTCCGCCTCTCCCCGCTCCCACGCAAGGGCAGGAGCCGTGGGATGGTAATTTTTTTGTTGTTTGGGGGTTTTTTTGTTTGTATTTTTTTTCCCCGACGGAGTACAGGCTCCTCTCCCGGAGGGAGACCTCAGGCGGCTCCGTCCCGGGACAGACACATCGATCGGTTTCGTTATACAAACTTCCAGCGGTTTCATTAACTCGTGGAGGGGACACGCGTGGGGCAGCGGGTGCGCAGAGCGGCTGTGGGAGAGTCAAGGGCCGGGCCGGGGGCAGCGCGTCCCGTTTCCCCGAGCCGCGCCCCGACGGCACGGCGGGGGGGTGGGGGGGTCGGTCGCGGCTAACGGTGCGTGTCGCTGCCCGCCGCCCGCAGGTGTGGTTCCAGAACCGTCGGGCCAAGTGGAAAAAGCGCAAGAAGACCACCAACGTGTTCCGCGCCCCGGGCACGCTGCTGCCCACGCCGGGGCTGCCGCAGTTCCCCTCGGCCGCCGCCGCCGCCGCCGCCGCCATGAGCGACAGCCTCTGCTCCTTCCACGCCAACGACACGCGCTGGGCCGCCGCCGCCATGCCGGGCGTGTCGCAGCTGCCGCTGCCGCCGGCGCTGGGCCGGCAGCAGGCCATGGCGCAGTCCCTGTCCCAGTGCAGCCTGGCCGCCGGGCCCCCGCCCAACTCCATGGGCCTCTCCAACAGCCTGGCGGGCTCCAACGGCGCCGGGCTGCAGTCGCACCTCTACCAGCCCGCCTTCCCCGGCATGGTGCCCGCTTCCCTGCCCGGCCCCAGCAACGTGACGGGCTCGCCGCAGCTCTGCAGCTCCCCGGACAGCAGCGACGTGTGGCGGGGAACCAGCATCGCCTCCCTCCGCCGCAAAGCACTAGAGCACACAGTCTCCATGAGCTTCACCTAATGGCCGACGCCTCGCCCCGCCACAACGCCACCGCCCCGCCTGCTGCCCCTCTCCTCCCAGCTGCCGGCCCCTCTGCTGCCGCCCCCGCCTCGTCCGCCCGCCCCAGTCCCCCGCCTTCCCGCACCCTATTTACCAGGGAGTCGACTCAGGATATGATATCAGACGACAACGGACTGGTTTGTGGGCCGAGAAACACCCCCCGCCCTGCCCCCCAATCCCCGCGCACTCCCCGCGCATCCCTCTCCCTGGCGGCGGGACGACTCGGGGCCTCCCCGGGCCCGGCCCTGCCTCCCTCCCCCGGCACCACCCGGCGGTCCCACCGGCCTCCCGCCTGGCTTTGCAAGGAAATTAGTTTTGGTCTTGTTTTCTTAATTTTTACTGTTTATTTAAGAGCAGCGATCTGCCGCCGGACCCCTCCCCTGCGAGGGCGCCATCCGGGGGTGCCCGGGCAGGTTCACGGGGCGGTGCGGCGACCCTAGAGAAAATCAAATCCATTCTGGTATTTATAAGCGAGAGAGATGGGGATAAGAAAAAAAAGGAAGAAAAAAAAAGATTGCTTTTTGTAAAAGTAAAACACGCGGGGTCAAAAAAAAGGCGGGGGAAAAAAAGCAAGAGCACTTCCCTTCTTCTTTGATTTCGTGACAGTTGAGTTGCCGGTCCGCCCCACCTTTACTTACGCATTTATTTACGATCCTGCTGCTATTGTCCCTCCTGCATCTTCCGCGGCCGCCCCAGCCCCGCCCGGCCCCGCGGCCCGCCCGCCTGCATGTGCCGGTCACCCCGCCGCAGGGCAGGGCCGCTGGAGGAATGAGCAAACGATGTGAAATAGGATGTTTTGTGTAGATAAAGCATTCTTGTTACATGCTGGTCGATTCGTGATATGTTTTAACTTATTGTCTGTGCTTATTTATTGCATTTTGGGTTTCTTAATGAATGTTTGAGCTAATATAAAGCATATTAATTGACTTTTCCGGACACGTTTATATCAAGTTAATGTAAATGGATAAATAAAATCATTTTCAGTATGTGATATGAAGAATTATAGGTTTTGATGTGGCGTGTGAGATATGAGAGGTGTATTCAACCGCAGGCAAAAAAAAAAAATAATAAAATGACAGGACTTCCTTCGGGATTCACCAAGTCCTTTGTCACAAGTTTGGGGATAGTTTGCTTGCTTGAATCTTGCATTGAAGCCTTTCACTTGTCACAATTTTAATACTTCATGATTAATAAACTTTTGTTAATCTTTCTGTGTGATTTGCCTTTTGGCTGCCAGACAACAAGAAGTTCCTCCGCGAAGCAAGGCGGAAGCGAAGAAGGGCGAGGGGAGCGGGGCGGTAGGGCCGGGGCGGGGCGGGCAGCGGGGACAACTGCCCCGGGGCGGCGGAGGAGAGCCGGGATGGCAGCGGGAGCGGGAGGAGGGCGCTTTGCCTTTTTTACCTTTTTGCCTGAGGTGAAATGACTGCGCGGACGCTGGCACGGCGAGTTGCAGGGAAGAGAAAACCCTCGGCTTACTCCCGTGCAATTTTTGCCACAGGTGAAATAAAAAGTGCAGGACTTGGCAAGCATTGTACAGGACGGTTTGGGTTTATTTTTTTCTCCTCCCCCCCCCCCCTTTTTTTTTTCATGCAATGCACTGAGATCTCTTCTCCTTGTACATCAATTACACACCTCTTAATTACACACCTGAGAGTGCCCGGCTCCATAGGTACCCGCAGAAGGGTCCTTGCTGGCTCCAAAGTGCATATTATGTATGCATATTTAATTTAAAAGAGAAATAAAAGGAGAATAAATTATTGGAGATTCAGACCCGGAGTGAGTCCGCTGGGGGTCACCTGAGGAAGCAGCTCTGCACCATTCTGCAGGAACCTGCTGGCCTGGGTGCCAAAACAGCCCAGTACGCTCATCCTGAGGTAGCCTGGGCCAGACAAAACAGCTCTATAATCCATACTGTAATCCATACCATTAGTAGCGCCTGGGGTAAGAAGGCACTGTGCCCTATCCTTGCTTCCAGCCCTCCCTCTACTCCCCACCCCAGCCCTGGCCCAAGCAGTAGCCCCTCTGCACCCAGGCTTGAAATCCATAATCAGTTTATATCGGCCCTCAAAGATGTAGTAGATATGTGTGGTGCGCATGGAGCCGGGCTGGTCAGTATGCTCCCAGTCCCCCTATCCCACAGGTGCCCCTGTGTGCGTGAGCCAAGAGGACTGGCAGCCCAGCTGGGATATCCCTTGGTCCCCCCAGTCCCACAATGGTCCCTTCCCTGCGCCATAGTGTGCCAGGAGGAAAAGCAGATCTCCAATTAGATGCGGAGGAGTGCAAATCTCACTCTGCTTCTTCCAAGTGTATGGAAGGTTGTTTACAAGCATGTAATTTTTACAGCTGCTTTATATTGCTGTAAGCAAGACAGCTTTATGATGTAGGAATGTTGTAAAGTGAGGTATGGAAGATCTTTAAGAAAATCTGCTTTTTAATGACAGGGGAAAATGCTCTTTCTGGCTGGAGGCAGAGGATTGAGATGCAACCTGTAAGATCCAACTCTTGACACCAAATGCTGAAACTCTATGGAAGGGGCCTTACAAAGGTCCTTCAGCTGAATTCTCACTCCTAAAACATCCATCATTTCCTCCATATTCTAATGCAACTGTTGTCCTGGTTATGAGCAAAGCTTTTTGATCCTGCCCAACTTTGATGCAACATTTGTTTCCATGGCAATAGATCTTCGTGTTCTAAATCCTGGAGATTTTTGAAACGTACCCTTAGCAGCAGCTGAAGCTTTGCAGCATAAAACATCTACGCTGTTGCTCTTATGTATTTAACATGGATGAAAGGAAGGGGACTGTAGGTTTCACTCATACATGTTACAGGTTGTGTGTGAATGATTTTATTAAAAAATCTCACCTGTGCTGATACTATAAAAGAAAAAAATTAAACAGCACTATTTCTACCTAACAACAGGAACAGCTTTCCTTCATTCACATAAAGTGATCAAAATAAATGAGTGAATTCCATAGAAATTGAGAGGGAATATTTATGCTGAATATCAATTAACTTGTTACTGACTGAGTAGCTAACACCAGGCACTGGGGCTGTAACAAGCTGGTCTTATTTACTTACATTAACATGTGTTTTCTCTTTGAGCAATTCCACCCAGCATGTAAATAGACTCAGATTTATGTTTGTATATATGGATTCATTTTCACACTGGCACATATCCACGTAGGTTTACTTCCCTCTAAACACAACATCACCTGTAATGTCTAAGGAATATACATAACGACAATGTCACTGAACCTTTAATTTGCTCTCTTGATGAAATGCTTTGACACTCTCTCTCTCCTCTCTTCTTCCCCTCAAATCCCTCTGGAAGGCAGAATCTGCTCTTACCCGCTGCTGGAGATTGCATTTGCTGTGCAATTGCTAACATTGGAAGAAAGTTTGTGAAAGGCAAGGGATCAGGTAACATTGCAGCATGAATTATATTATTGTACTAGCAGCAGTGATCCCTGCTCCTAGAAATGAAAATGTGGTTTAATTTGTGTTGTGGTCTTTAAATTTTCATTTTTCAGAATAAAAATCTCTGCACATGAAAATGTATCTTGCAGTAATGGAGGTATGGCAGTTAACCTGTCAGTTGAAAGTATGTAACCTTCCTTTTCTCCTTTTCATGACAAAGGTAATCTCATCTGAGGACATTTATGTGAAGAAATAACAGCATGGCATGGTGAAACCACTGGCTCATTAATCCTGGCATCCACTTCCTGCAGGGCTTCTTGATTAGTTAGATTCATTCATCGGGTATTTCGGAGTTTTTGATTTCTCACCACTGGCTAGGTTCACTGAGTTCAGGCTAAATTGAGCCAGAAGCAATGTTTATTAGGAATTTGGTAATACAGACTACCCTAATAATTCAGTACAAATATCTCATCTGAAATATATCCATTCACCCTAACACCTAGTGCAGTTTGCAGCTGTGTTCAGAGAGAACTGAGAGAACACAAGTGATTGGGCATGTATTTTCTAAATTATTAATATGAGAGCTAACAGTGAACTCCTCTTCATTTCCAATGCTGGAATTAAGATCCTTTTTTTTTTTTTTTTTAAAGCAAGCCCTGACACAGAGGTGACCACGTCCTGCCTGCCATTAAGGCTGAGCTCAGAGCAGTTGGTCTGGGAAACATGGCCTGTTTTGCCTTTCTGCTTAAAGACAGAAGGGAGAACAAACTAATTTTTTTTTTTTCTCCCATATGTGCTGTCAACATAGGAAAAAATCAAAACACTACAAAAGGAAAAGGAAGATGAGTCCTCAGAAATTAGCATCCTGTAATGATCTTTCTGAACTGTTTGATAGCCACGAAAGAGTTACAGCTTGGGCAAAAGGGACAAAGAAGCAAAGGCTCTGATCCTGCAGCGTTTAAAGCCCATGTTGACCTGGCTGCAAGTTCAGCAGATGCACGTGTGAGGATTTGCAGGGTCAGTGCTTAAAATTACACTGCCAGAAAGCTTTCTCCCATTCTGTAAACTCTTTTCTAAAAGAAATGATGACCACACATGAACCACATTCAAATGTCTGGCTGCAGCTTGTGCCACATTGGCTCATCCGGTCATAGGTGAGATACAGTGCTTGAGAAACAGTGTGAATTTATGAACGTGCACTATGCACCCCAAAATCTCTGTCGTACAAAATCTCAGGCAGTGATGGCTTAACTCAGAGAAGCAGAATTTGCTCCAAGAGATGTAAGACCCACAGGCTCCTTTTAAACATCACAGACTGATCATCACCCATGTCAATGATGCAACAGTGAGAGGAAAACAGAGGTGGTGGTGGTGGAGGTGGGGAGCAGGGACAGCACGGTTTTAATTTTTCACTATGTCATGACAAGAATAGCAAGAATAGTCACAAGTGCCAGAGGGGCTGGTCGTGACTGGGATGTGGTAAGGGACTGTCTTTGATTCACCCTCATCCTTTAATTTGAGCAGTGCTCAAGGGGCCACTATAATAGCCATATAAGGCCCTCTGTGAGATTTACTACTGCACCTCAGGGAAAAAATGGTGGGAAAGTGTCTCTCTTTTCATTCTCCTCACAGCCTGGGCTCTCGCACAGACCAGCCCATCTTTGTCTTCCGCCTGGGGTGTTGTACAATGGTACAGGTGGGAAGTTGCCTCTCTTATTTGCCAATAAATTGTGCCTGCTTCAGCTTCTCCCAAGACCATCTTTGAGGCTCAAGAGCTCTGCTTCGTTTTTACATCGCATCATTCATCAACACTTATGCTTAAAAACAGTTTTCAGAGCCAAAATTATGCCTTCACAGGCTCTGAAATCTGCCAGAGGAGAATCGCTCCCTTGGAGGAAGGAATCCAGAGACGTTTGTGCAGGATTTGCCATTGGATGTTACACAACTGTTCTGCAGAGATCCTTACCCTCCTTCAAAGGTCGAAAGGGAAAATGCAGAATATGCTTAATACACTGACTGTGAGGGTGACGTTCTCTCCTGACCCCCATACACAGTTTGCGCCTTGGAGTATGAAGTTTGATTAGCCTTTTCTTGCAGCACTGGAAGCATCATGGTAGTGATCCAAAAAGTACTTTGTAAAAAAACAAACTACAGACTTTCTCTCACTGACCTCCTGCTACAGTGAATTTCATAAGCTGACAATGCACCCTGTAAGAACACATTTCTTTTTTACTGGTTTCAATTTATTGCCCTTTAATAAAATTTAAGTGGCAGCTATGATTCCCTGTGGCTCCTTTACAAGCTTTTAAGGTTTATTTTTTTGCTAACTTTTTAAAGAGCATTTCAGAACGACTACGAGCACACTCCCCTATTTTTGGTATCTAATAATTAAGAAGAAGCACCATCCCCCATTTCAAGGCATAAACATCAATTTATAATGAAATTCCTATGTACTGGGAGGCTGTGATGTTGAGCTTCCTGCCTTATATCACAGCCCAGGCAAAACTGATTTGTCTGTAACACTAGGACTCCCCATGTCATCGTAGCCAGAGAATTTGGCTACAGTCAAATTGTGCCACAGTCACAATCAATGTAAGTCAATGATATGCCTGGTAAGATGAAGACATGATATTCGAAGGGGGCATAGCGTGGACTATCTGCTCTTTGCCATGGCCATCACACAATGCTTTTTGGTGTCCCCTGGGCTTCTGAGGCCAGGATGCACGCGGGGAGTCCCTGGGAGGGAGGTGACTCTCATTTCAGCAATGTTACCTGGCTCACAGGCTTGTATCACTAGACAGACATCCACTGAATTCAGATTTATAAACAAAACTGAGTGTAAAAAGGTATTTCAGCAGCTACACGGCCGCAAAGTGTCATCAGAAGTTAACCAGATTTGCTCTTTCAACTAGAGAACAAAATAAGAAGTCTACAGAAGGTCAGACATATAAAAATGCATTGAGATGAACAGGGAAGGATATTAAATTACTAAATAAAGAATTACACATGGTACAGTTGGTGGCTCTTCTCTTTGTGTCTCTCATAAGCAATAATTAACACCCATGACTATTCGTTGTCAGCTTCTGTTCCTATCTTCAGGTCTCGGTAGCAAATAAATGACTCATGCTTTGTTCCCGAAATTTTAATTACTGTAAGAAATACCCAAAGACAATTCCACTGTATTTTATATTACTGTCACTTCATCCTTTTTGCTTTAACTTCTGCACAATTTGAAGCTTGGGGTTGCCCAAACTGTGACCACACAGATCCTCATAGAAGTGGAGAATCCTGCTGAGCTCTGAGGGACCCTGTCCAGGTAAAAACAGCCCCAATGGAGACGCTTTTTAAAGAATGCAGGATCCTGTGTTATTAGTGGATTGCTCTGGCCTTTTCTCATATCTCACACAAGAAGCTGCTGCCTCTGACCCACTCATCATGTAGTTCATATCCTCACTTAAATCAGACCTTTCTCATTTCTGTTGGAGATTATTCTTGTCCCGTCTATTATAAATTGCTCTAATAGTCCTTCATTCATTATCTCCTTCTCTCTTAGCCTTTCCAGTAGGGTGTAAATCTGTAGATTTCATTTGTGGATATTATAGTCAATAAATTACACCCAAAATATAAAGCCAGCCTGTTCCTTGTTGATGCCTTCCATACACATCCTTTATGTTACAACTCTTGATAGCAGCTGGTTGCACCACTACTGGATAAATGAAAGCATCCAGTGCTGCAGGTATTTTTTTGAAAAGTGTTTAAGTGTCTTAGTACCTAAGTCTCCTCTTCAATGTAATGCAGGTTGCCAAGTTCCATCAATTTTAATCCTCTTGTTACCTTCACCAGCCTTTTATGAAGCTCCACAACTGGTTCAGAATTTTCTTCTTTATCAGATAACATCTGCTGAACTTGTTCTGCCCAAAGTCTCTACCAATACACAAATCTCTTCTTTCCATTAATTGCACTGCTCTGATCCTGGCCAGCTTTGACATTGGAGTTGCCCACTTGCTCTAGAAGTGCTCTTTCCACCAAGGCACAAAGTCCCATCTCAGCTTTAAATCTCACCTTGATCCTTATATTTTACCTCTAGCTTCAGAATGACTTTATGAGTCAAGCAGTTTGGGGTCCTCCACGTGAAAGATTATCTAGCTGCCTGCTCCTGCTTTCACTGATGCCTCTAGGATTTTGAGACATCATACATTCTTCTGATTACCTGTGTGAATCACACCAGGTGAAGAAGAACCTAGTGCACCATTCCTGGCTGTGCCTTTCGCCCTCACCTTCTGCCATCCTCATGTGTGCCTATTCACCAGTAAACCTCTGTGAAATGACTTTGCTACATCTGGGTCATATCTAGGTCTTCTCATTTCCAAACTGGCATCAAAAATTCAAATGAGCTGGCACTTGACCCATCAACAAACCATTCAGTGACAAAAGGTTTCCTCATTCTGTGTACTCAGAGCAGTTGTAATTGGTCCTGCCTTGTATCAGGATCTGTGCAGCAGTGGAAAATCCTGAATGTGTCCTGTTTGCCTCAGCACAAGTTTCCTGAGTGGGTCCTGGGGAGCAGCTTGACTGGCAAAGGCAGCTGGAGTCCCACTTGCACTCCAGCTGAGCTGCACTGGCTGGAGAAGCTGTGGATGGTACCAGGTCATTGCTTCCACACCTTTCAAGAGGCTAACATTGTCTTGGGTGTGCCTGGATGGGATGTTTCTACTTATGGCTGAGTCTGCCCTGCCTTGGTACAAGAACGCAACATATGAAAATTTCTCTCAGTTTTGCATTCCTGTGCAGGAATAGCCATAATGCAAAGCATTGTGGAGACCTGCAGTGTGCTGCATTTAAGCACAGGCAGCTGACATGTTGGCAGCTAAAGCTTACTAGCACTGTTGAATTGCTTTTTGCTCTGCTTTACAACATTATCCCAGAGAACACGCGGCTTTTGCTTACTGTGGCTTTACCAAGGGTTGTAGCAGCACTCCTGCATTTGCTAAAGGTGGGTTTGTGTTTTCACACCTTCCTAGTTGGTTGGGGTACCTGCATTCATGCAGCTGGGGCTGATTTTCAAGGTGGTGGCACCTGAAACTCAAGACTTATGCTGGAGTTGTTGGTGGCCAGGCTCTCTGAATATTGGATTGTCAGGTTGTTGCATGTGTCATTGGACTCTGGAGGCACATAGAAAATTCTCTTGAAGCTTGTTCTTATGGGTAAATTCAGACTGCAGTTTATAGTTGTTTGAGATGAGGACAATAGGCACAAGGGATGGGTGACAGGCTTTCACAGCACGATGAGGAGACCCTGTTCCAGTCCATTGCCCAAGTGCCAAGGGGACCAGGCTGCACCAATCTTGCTCCAAATCACTCCTTGCTGGCTTCAGTTTAGGTACCATAGTGCATTCAAATGTCCTAAATTTCACCGGTATCCCTGCTCTCACTCAGGGTGTATCTCTGAGGACTCCAAAAAGTGACAAGAGTAAGCCCTCAGGAAATAGAAAGCACCAGGTTTTTGCTGAATTTAAGTTGTCTGTAAATGGCTGGGTGTGACTTGAGTGTTGCTGCAAGACTTTGTTTTTCACGCTGGGATCCAGTGCCAGGGCTTGGAGTCCAAAATGCAATCCCAGACGTGATTCACTGGCCTGGAGTTGTATTTGGTAAGTAGTAATATCAATTCTAAAATCTTACTATGGTTTGTTTACTGGTCATTTTAGTATGTGAGATGATTCATATTGCCACAGAAAACCTTTGCTTGCATATGAATGTTATTATGCTATCAACCACTTCTGATACCTCACAGGTTTTTTTTTCTATTCTCTCCCTACTAATCTATTTTTTTTAGGCCAACAACCCTGCTTCAGTGCCAGCATCTGCCTTTCTAATAATGTAACCGTTTGCTGCATCATTGTGCTCTCCTCTCATTTCATGTTGTCATACTCTCCACGACATTATTTGAAAATTGTCAAAACCATCAGTGAGAAAGTTCTACCAGAGGGGAAATGAGAAACGCAAATAGTGCAGCCTGGTTACCATGAAAAGGCACGGAGACTGAAGTCATTCCACGCCTCGCCAGTGTGACCTCCTGGACTCAGGCTGAGGGACTCAGACCACATATGCTAGAAAAGCTGATGCTTGTTTTACCTTGTCATGTGTGCTTTCAGTACAGATGTTGAAGCTTACTCGGAGTCCCTCTGGACAGCTCTACACTGTGTTTCCATCATAATCTTTTGTGTCTTTCGGTTGACAGAGTTCACTTGTTTCTTCAGCGACAAATGTCTATGCAGTGATCAGTGAATTATTATAAAACAGGAATTGCTTGTATTGAGTTATATCTCCAGGACTGAGCTAGCCTGACTTAGGCTAAGTGGCTTTAACTGCATCAAATGCACTAGATGAAGGAGAAGCAGAAATAACTGAGGGAGTATATTGAATGTGGTGCTTGTTATCAGCAACCATCAACTGTTTCCCTGAGCTCAGTCCCCAGACATCTCTACCTACAGCTGTTCACAGTTACTTTGTCCTTGTCAAGGTGGCCCTTAGGAGGAGAGAAATAGGCAGGGTTTACAGTGCCTTTTCAGAGCCTTCCTGCTGGGTGGCTACTGCAGGCTGTGGAAGCCAGGACATGCTACAGGCACCATCCTCAGGGTAGGGAAAAAAAGATGTTCCAGGAAGAACGGTACATTCAGGAAATCAAGTGTTCAGAGCACCTTGGCTATACGAGAGAAGATCTCTGGGATGATTTTCATACTGTGTTCCAACTTCCATCTCATGTGCCCTAGAACTCCACCAAAGTTAGCCCTGAACCACAACCTGTTTCAAAACCCTTGAAGGTGGCTGCTGAACTGCTCAGCATTCCTGGCACAGAGAGATGTGCCTGGCATCAACATGTCCGTGCCCCCCCCAGCAGCAGCACCTATCTCAATTTGCGTGATCTGGCTCCAGCTGGAATGGACATATCAGGTGTCTCTTAGCCTATTCCTTTTGCACCTCGGAGGTTAGAAATGCTCCTCTTCAGGTGTTACACCAGGGTTGTTCGCAGCACAGATGAGAATTAACAAGCTGCTGCAGAAGATGCCACCACAGAAGGGAGCAGCTCAACCATTGCCAGGCTGGCTGACACTTGCAAGCATTTTCTTCTCCATGTGCCAGTAGTACGTGGACCATGTCTTCTGCAATCTGGGAAACAAGAAGTCTCCAAAACAAGAGATCCAGAGGCCTGCTTTGTAACTAAACAGCTGAAGACTGACCCAGACAGGATGTTCCTCAGTCCTTGCACAAGTGTCTGAGTAGAACAAGGTCATTTATTTCTGTAACCAGCACTGAAAAGACATGAGGGCTACCTGCAGTTTAAAAAAGAAAATGTAGCTGTTCACATTTAGAATCTCCCTTCTCAATAAAGAAGCCAAATACAAACTGGTACTGTAGGCTTACGAGGCACACAACTGCTGGATGTCTACATGTCTTGCTCCACATAAAAAACATGACATTGTGTCATGCTTTACATGCTGTAGTTTGAAAATCTCACACATTAAGTTTCATATTGTACTGTATCTAACATGGTTGTTGACTTTTCCTATTGCTGACAAGAAAAAAATGTACAACTGAAAAATAAACCCCTGCCTTCCTCAACAGAAATACATACTGAGAATTTTAAGCTGAATCAGTAATCAGAATGTCTTCAGAATAAAGCTGGTGTCATTTTCTAAGTTTTTTTGACCGATCCAACGAGGTTACTAAAAATCGCCAAGTATTAAGGATGTGAAGTCAAAAAGCCTTTTTTCAGCTCAGCTGTGCTGAATGGCAATTACACATTCTGAACAATCATACAACTTCTTTAATCAAATGAGGTAATATGAAATTGGCTACATTTTCCTCAACACTTTCAACTTCAGTGAAAAATACAATAATTAAACTCTCGGTACAATGACTTTCAAACCTCTGTGTACTCTCAGCCCCCTGCCTTGTTCTGTCTCTGGATAATAAATCCTTATGAAAGCTGCCACCACGACTGAGACAGGTTGTGAAATCGTTTAATAATGTTGACTCAAGTAGTGACATAATTTGGAGACTTTTGGTTTTCTTGCAACATCTTTAAATACAACTGTGAGCTGCCAGATGTGACGGAGCAGATGCAGCCACCAGCAGCAGGAAGGAAGGTGTTTGCAGCATTGAGGCCTCTATATCCCCCACGGACATCGAGGTGAGTCAGCAGTGGGGGAGTAAACCCCTGTGTTGTCCTCTTTCTCCACACCTGGTGGCCCATCTTACAAGCCCTTCTTTGAAACACTTATTTTAGGAGAGGGACAGAGACAGGTGAGTTAATGCCTTGTATTTGGGAGATGGGGGGAGGGGGGTTGGTGTCCAGGCCACTCTTGACAGCCCAAGCAAAACACTTGAATGTGCCTGGAAAATAAAACATCTAGCGGAAAGCAAACCCTGCAGAGCCAATTGTTTTCTCCATTCTGAAAAGCAATGGGCACATCAGGCCCCGGGCGCTTGCTGAACCCGTGTGGAGGTCGCAATTGTACTCTGGGAACATTTGTTTTGCGAAACTGATCATTTCACCAGGAAGACACAAACCTGCTTAAAGATGGAGATAAAGAACGAGCCCGGGAGGTTCCTTCCCACTGCCGTGCTTTTTCATCTGTGAATGACATTAGCCTAACTCCAGCAAAAAATTATCAGTGTGTATATCAACCGGCTGTATATTGTGAAAAAAATAACTTTTGTAGTTCCACGTACAGGAGATGTTTTGACCCTGAGCACCTGACTCTGGTCTGAGAGCCACACTGTGTTTCAAAAGGCAGTTCCGCTCCCATGAAGTACTGCAAAATAATAACATGCTCCCCAAAAGTCTTGTGGTTTTAAAAGTATGTATCTAATAAATCTGAATGTTTTCTGTTCAAATGGATGTAAAATGTCTGTCTCTCAAAAGCTGGGCTTTAATTCTAAGGATGCTGTGGAAAGAAGAAAAAAAAATTACTAGCACTAGTAACAGATGTGAAATTACATTAGATAAATATAATCATTAGTTTCAGTCTCACCCTGGTTAATTTGTTTGTGGAAATGTGCAACCCATTATTCATTAGGTAATTTTTCACACATTGATTAGAAAGCCATGTCAAATTGTGACCCAGCACATTGGGGTTTGCCTATCTTGCAGTGAACTATATCGCTTACAATAGTGGAAATGGGGGACAAAATGTTTATCTCAGGCTGATTTTGTGCCAATAAATAAAGTAAATCAATAGCCAGTGAAGTGTGAACGACATTTCTCTGCTGTATAATATGGTTTTGGGGGCAATTTGACATGCTACAAGGGGAAACAAGGGTCTTGAACAGAAAGGTAATAAAAGCAAATCATGCTGGTAACTGTTACTGAAGTCCTGCATTTTTCTCTACATGGGCTGCTTTAAGATGAGAAAAAAAATGCACATAATGGTCTAAAAACATTGAGACACTCCCCAGCTTTGTAAACATTGGGGATCAAATCCAGATATGATTGAGGGAGCAGCAAGTTTCTGGGAAATCAATGTGCCCACGGTGTCAGCTCTGCTTTTAGATGGGAGCCTGAACTGCACTGCCAGTGCTGGCGTTTCCCCAGCAGCACTTGCCTTCAGTGGCTTCCTCCCTCCAGCAGCTTCCTTTCTAGGGAGTTAAATTCTGAGGCTATGAATAGTTTGGCATCAAATCACAGAAGCAGTATTCCCATATCCCCATGAGACCACTGCAGCATCGATGCAGCTTATTTTAAGTGGCATTTGCCACCAATGTAAACTGGTGGAACTTCATCCTCTTTGGCGTGTTACATGGGTTTGCATCAGCAAAGAAGCTGACCTTTCACCACTGTTATTCAACTTTATGTTGATATTTTTGGTATTTTTGATATTTTGCCTTTGCGAATTGCAGATAAGTAAAAAAGGAAAGAAGAGAATCACACATTTGTGGTTGGTGCTGTTACGTCTTTCTCAAATTATTCTTCCCAAAAGACAGCTGGGGCAGTGTAGGTACATGACAGTGGTTTCACCCACCCAAGTATCAGTCATGGGGTACTGTGTTTCATCCACATTGGTTCTCAACTCAATAAAATGCAAATAGGAATAAATCATACTCATTTTTTTTTCTTTTTTTTGGGGGGGGGGGGGTGGAAGGCGTTGCTATAAAGAAAGAGACTGGACGGGATGCTGCAGTACAGCTCAAGCCAGGCTTCAGTGAAATTTCAGAAATTAGTCTCAGATATTACCATGGCTGGCATCAGGACAAAGAAAAAGAACATATGGCAAACACGGGGAAAATAGCTACTTAAAGCAAATTCCAGCGTCTCCAAAGCACTCTGCAGTTGCGTTGCCTACTGCAACAGCTCTGCACAAACCATCACAGCCTTTGCAACAGTCCTAAGGCAAAGTACAATAATGAACTCAGTCTGGAGGAAATGCAGTATAATAAACTCAGCCAATTCCAACCAGGAAGCTTTCCCACCTCTTTATCCACAGCTCTTGGTGGGTCTTGGCTTTCACCTACAGAGACCCAAGGAGCCACATCTGCCTTGCAAGTGAGGACAGCAGAGGAGCTGGAGTGAGCCGTTGCTCATTTCCTGTCTCTAAAAGCTGGTTCATAATGCAAAGACTCTGTCAGCCATTAAACTGAATTTTGACCGGTGCAAGAAGGTATGGAGAGGTTGTTCCTGTGTCACCCCAAAGAGGATCTTATGCCTTCGAGTTCCTTCCTCATCATCCCAGTCTCAGGGCAGGAAGGCTCTGTGGAGCTTGGGCCAAGCCAGCAGAAAAACTGCAGGTAATTACCTGGCTGCAATAATGAGGTTCCTTTGTCCGGGTGCTAAGTAGTATAAGAGAAGGTGAGTTGTTTAACCAGCAGGTTGCAGGAAGGAGGCAGATTGCCCTATTGAAACCCGCAGAGTTGGGAAGTGGGCAATCCCATTTCCTTGTGGGTCCTGGCCTTGATTCAGATGTGACACAGTCCCACTCAGGATGGTTGTACAAGCATCTGCCCACCACAGAGCGGGCAGCACAAAGGTGTTTGCGTGTACCCAGGCATCAAGATCCTTTGATCAAATCACACTCTGTCTGCTGAAATTAGAAAGGAACTGACTTCTGATGTATTTTTAAATCAACATAAATAACTGACATCACAAAAATATCAACAAATCTTAATATAATTTAAAATCGGCTATTAATGTGGCATTGTACTTTTCACAGAAATCAAATTAAATTGTCTGAAACAGTTGCTACCTGAATGTCTGCAAAATAATAGAAAACCATGTCTATTAAACTCGTAGGAGTCTTTTCTGACACGAAAAGGACAAGATAAATATATATTTGTTGATTTACAAGGTGCATCTGCCTGCCATTTTAAGCCTCAGATGTTTTCTTTAAAATACAGATTAAAATAGCTTGCATTTTTCCACATAATGCAGACTGCATTAAGGCAATTAACATTTAATTAACAGCAGGTTTTCCTCGGCAGGTCAGATTGCGAAGGTCTCACTGTTGTTGCCATAGAAAGTGGAAGGCTGGGCTGTTTGGTTTCCAGAAAAGGAACAGCTGTGTTTGAGCCCTGACAGTCTGAAATCATCCTGGGTAGGCTATAATGCTCCAAAGGACAAGGAGAAGAGGAGGCTGTCAGTGTCACAGAGACCACCTCAGGCTGCTGGAGAATGTCATCTGCTTTAGAAACCAGTGTGCTGTTGTTAGGGTATTTTTTTAAATTGAACTGACAGTGGAGCTTTAAAACTCCTGTTAAGCACTCAGTAAGCTAATTTAACTGTTTTCCTCTGATATGCTTCTTAATTGCATGAACGGAGCAGTGCAATTATTTCTTACAGTTTTGTTTTTCATCTTTCTTTTTTGCTGCTTCTCTTCTCTTCAGATTTTTCACTCTTTCTCTTGGTAGCCATTTGGGACTCGTCATGAATATTATTGAAGAATAGATAGATGCACACATTTCATTAAGTAGTCACGTTGTTTTGAATTTAAAGCTGCTATCAAGATGGTACAAAATGTCTTTGTAAAGGGATCTTTAAAGATAACAGAAATACTGAAATAACGGTAACAAGATAGATGTAGTGAATCTGTAATAACATAGACTAACATCTGCTGGGAAAAACAAAAGAAAAAAAAAACAAACAACAATCTCAAAGAGAACTTGGAAGAGCATGGGGGCTCCCAGAAGGCTGGTGGAGTTTGCCTTTTATTTTAAGTAGGTGCAAGACAAACCTCTAAATGACAGTATCAGTGAAATGCAATAGCAACAGCAAGTGACTGTGTTTTTCAACAGCATGATTCAAGGATTCATATTGTGGAAGGAGATTGTCCTGGTCTGCTCCTAGACTTTGGTCATTCCAGACAGAGGGGCTCCTACGGTTCAGGGCAGTCAGAAACAGAGAGATTCAGATAAAAAAACCCCACAAATGATGTAGGTTGTGGTTTTACTCCTCAGTCCTCTCCAGAGGAGAGCAACAGATAAGATTTCCCTCTTATGGTAACAGATTTTAACCATCAAAAGTTATCCATCTGTCCCAGCAAATTCATTAATCCCCATGTCTGTGTATGTTTGCTAATGAGTCCGGTGACGAAGAACTGTGATGCAGTGATGGACCTTAGGGAAAGTGTGATCCCAGGAATAATATCTATATGTGTATAATACATATTATACATGTATAATCCCAGGAAAGCTTATGGCTCCAGATGACCATTTAGAAAGAGTCGCTTGGTAACTGCTGGGCTGATTCTGTTCCTTGTATTGTGGAGGAGACTTAAGGAAACACAAAGTACGTGAAGAAACTGGTCTGCTGAGGGCACGGGCAGGAGCAACAGCTCTGCTAGCTGTGGGTGACGTGTTCAGCCTGTCCCAGAGCAGCCCTTCAATGGTACTGGCTGACAGTATGGGATGCACTGGCCCAGGGGGCCCAAGGCGTGTGGCTTAGATAGACACAGATGAGAAGCCCAGAGATGGAAAGGATTTGGTGCTCTTTGCCTTCATACATTGGTGCCAGGAGCTGCAATAAGGAACTAAACACGGTCTACATGGACTGTTTGGGGCTGCTTCTCCTTGGGAGGCTCCTGGGAGCACAGCAGGGCTGTGGGTGTCCTCTTCCCTGGCCACAGGGGTGCAGCCAGGAGCCAGGGCTGGGGCACTGCTGTGCTCCCAGGGGTCCTCCAGCTCCTCTCTCTCCACATGACAGGTTCTGCTTAGTGGAAAACACTTCAAAAAGAGATAAAGGACTAAAGTGATTTATCTTCACAGATAGCATGGATCTGTGTAGCTTTGACTGAGGGCAGTTTGAAGTGGCGGCTTACTCTGATTGTCTGCAAAGATAGTGCTCTCATATCATATGAGGAGTACAACACAGAGAGGGGGAGATAGTGGGTTTATTTAGGTTTTTTACTGGGGGTAAACTAAAAGACAGTGGGAACCTGTCTACTTATCAGCGCAGAGTCATCAGAGGTAAGGGTTTCCAGAGAAATAGCTCCCCAGTGCTCACTTGTGTTAGGCCACTGACTAGAAGTTAGTTAGACCACTTTTCAAAGGAGTTTTGGAAATCTTCCTGTTTGGACAAGACAAACCACACCAAAACTACCCTCTATAGAAATACCCTGTACAAAGAGGGGGAGGATCACTGAGATTTCCTGATATCTAGATTGCCCTCCTCCCGGGATCAGACCAATGTCATGTCCAGTACATAGGACTCCAGGACACCCCCAAAAATGCACTCTGCATGGGAGTGAGCCACTGCAAAGAGTGCAAACTGCTTCTGGACAGGTTAAATTGCTTCTGAGCTGGCTGTGTAGGATCCAGATGTTGTAAATTGGTTGCCATGCCTTGTCTCTCACCTTCCCATTTTTCTTTTGTTTCACCATTATTATAAAAAATTGGTAGACGGCTAATATTACAAGTCCAGTGCAAAACTACTCATACGTTTAGTGTAAGGACATTTAAATATTTAAAGCAGATGGTTCCCAATGACCTTACATGTCTCCTTTATAAATGTATGTACTGTCTTATAGAACCATCTGCATCCCAATATGTAGCTCATATGTTTCAAGTGTTTCCTTGTTAACCAGCAGAAAACTTTGTCTTCTGTCCAACGTGAGATAAAGGTTCAAGCTTAGTTACAGTTGTGCAAAGCTGTTGACTGGTGAGGTCCCAGAAGACTGGAGGCTTGCCAATGTGACTCTTCCCATTTACAAGAAAGGTTGTAAGGAGGATCCAGGGAACTACAGGCCTGTTAGCCTGACCTCGGTTCCAGGGAAGGCTATGGAGCAGATTGTCTTGAGGGAGATCATGCGGCATGTGCGGGATGACCAGAAGATCAGGCCGAGCCAGCATGGGTTCATGAAGGGCAGGTCCTGTTTGACCAACCTGATCTCCTTGTATGATCTAGTGACCCATCTGGTAGATGAGGGAAAGGCTGTTGATGTGGTCTACCTAGACTTCAGCAAAGCTTTTGACACTGTCTCCCACAGTATTCTCCTGCAGAAGCTGGCAGCCCGTGGCTTGGATGGGTACACTCTTGGCTGGGTAAGGAGCTGGCTGGAGGGCCGGGCTCAGAGAGTGGTG
>VZTO01014746.1:183371-219127 GCA_013400615.1 Syrrhaptes paradoxus
AGAAAGGGTGATCAGGCACTGGAATGGACTGCCCAGGGAGGTGGTGGAGTCACCGACCCTGGGTGTGTTCAAGGAAGGACTGGATGTTGTGTTGAGGGACATGGTTTAGTGGGAGCTATTGATAATAGGTGAACGGTTGGACTGGATGATCTTTTAGGTCTTTTCCAACCTTGGTGATTCTATGATTCTATGATTCTATGAAAGCAGCACTCCAGTCGGGAGCAGCATTTAGCCCAGGGCAGTGAGGTGTTGCTGCCTTACACTTTGTGTACCAGGTGGATTGACAAGACTAGGATTTTGATCATGCCAGCAGGCTAACTCACGTGAGCTCAGCCTGGGAAGTCCAACAGGAGAACAAATGATTTGCAAAAGCATAGCCACCGGTAATGACAGGGCATACATGTTGCCTGACATGGCTGCATTGCATCAGCAAGGCTTTTTGCAAAATACAAAGCAATGTGGAGTGAGGCGTGGTTTCCCGTCCTCCTAGATCAGCCTCGCTCCTTGCACTGTTCTTGTACAGAACAGAAGAGCCAAACTAGTAAAAGCAATTTTCCATTTTCTGAGGGACCCAGGGGAGATGAGATCTGATATTGTGCTCATCTCACACTTCCTTGATTCCCTGGACTGGCAGCCTTCCTGTGTGTCTCCACCATGCAGGGCTGCTCTGTCATTAGAACAGTATGGTTGCCTCACTTCTTTCAAAGAAAAATCCTTTAATTTTTTAGGACTTGTCCTGTGACTGGTCGCGTGCTACCTGTGCTTTTTTTGGTAGGAAATAATCTTAAAGAATTTTTCATAAAACATATACAAGTGGCAGGTAGACGGGAAGTGGCATGCCTCTAATTTAAATTTTGATTAGAAAAAAAATACAGAAATGTATTACATGGGGAACGGCTAAGAGTTTTATGGAATATTGTGTTTTAAGACCTACTGTAGATCTATGTCGGTGCCTGTGAAAGAGAGGATAATTAGTGCCTGTACTCTCAGTCATATCAGACTAAAGGTAATGGGGTGTAAGAAATGGTTCATTAGGCTCTCTCAAGTACTTTTACTGTGTCCATACTATTTATACCAGCAGAAAAAATTCAATGTCTTTAAAATCAAGTCAAAGCATTCGCCTTAGATTCTTCAGTTTGAGAAATAACATTGAGTGATGATCTCTTAAAGTCAAATGGAAAAAAATGTACATAAAAAAACCCTTAAACTGATTTTATTAGCATTCTGTGTCACTCCAATGCAGTTTCCATGCCTATGCAAATCCTGCCTTCTTCATTTGTGCTTCCCTCTATATGTTTGTCTTGCATAGGGGATAATTTGTGGACACAGGAGGCAAGCAGGCAAAAGCATAGCATTTATTTTCCAGAGAAACATGTGCATGGAATATCATTTGCTTTCTAGTCTGAACAAAAGAGCAAACTGCAGCAAACAGCAACAAATGTGAGTAAGGGAACGGAAAAAATGACTGATTAAAAAGGGTTAAAAAACCCTGTGGCTTGACTAAGTGGGGGGGACAGGATGTCATGCTACAATTTTTTGAAGGGTACAGCTATCAAATGAGAGTGGGAAAGTTATTTAGGCTGACAAAAGAGATATAAGTAGGAGTAATAGGATGAAGTTAACAAAGGAAAAATTTAGGTTAAGAAATCAGGAAAAGCTTCCTGACAGCAAAATATATAATACAGCTCTAGAGCAATTTCTCATGGGAAGCAGAAAAGCCCCATCACATGAAGCCCTACGCGTTTAAAACTAAATTGGGAAAGCATTAGAAAATATAAGGAGAATAAAATATAAGATGCTTTTCTGCACACCAGAGGCTGGACTGAATAACCAAGGGCTGCTCCCCATGCCCTCCATTTCCGTCTTTTTTTCTGATTCTTCGATAGCCATATGCCGTTTGTACTTTCTAGAAAAGTAACTAGCACAGCAAGGGTAAATCTGGGAGCCAGTCTATTAGCATAAATTACACTATATATCTACAAGATAATAAGGGCATAGCAAAGACACATTGTACTAATACTGCATGCAATTCTGAGTGCACTTTGAACATACCTCATTTTTTGATTTGCAGTCTTGGGCATCACCATTTTGAGAATTTGGCCCTAGGTAAGTACTTGGTATGGTACTTTTGCAATCTCTGGCAAGAATTAAATGAGCTGCATTTGACACTGTACGCTCCACACGTGGAGTGAGAAACACCTTTAAAAACAGACGTGAAGCACCCACAGCTTCCACTGGCTTGAAGGGGGAGAAGCAGTGCTCAGCATCCCTTGGTGGCAGGTCCTTCCCACAGCTCTCAGATCAGCAGCTTGCTTTGCACAGGGCTACAGAAACAGAAGCCCAGGATTTTAAGGTCAGCATGGCAGGTAAATATTTCACAGGGACAGAAAGTGCAAGCTGGACTGCATGATGTTCTGGTGGCCTGGACCTGTATCCTTTGTTTTTAGGCACCAGAAAGGGGCTGTATTAATTATTCCAACTCCCTTGGGATAACATGTTTTCCACTTGACCTATCTAGGGCACAGATTGGCCCAGTGGCCATGTTGTATAACGACAGGTAGGACACTGAACTCTTTAACATACAGACAATGAACACCTGCACTCAGAGAGAATACACAATTAAGGCATCCTGATTAATCTGATATCACAGAACAGACATACAAGCATGAATATGCGTATCTGGAAGAGGTAGAGTAATTATCTATCTATGCAAAATATATACCATGTGCATTTAAGTGCCAGTTTAAACTTGGGCTGCTGCCACCTGTTCTGAAATCATCCTGTGAAAGGAAGAGCTTCTAACTGCAAAATAATACTGGGAGGTTTAGTTATACTAGCATCATAAATTGCCTTTGCATACGTTTTAGAAGATGTGACATCTTGGTCTTAAGATATTATGGTTTCACTCACACAAAAGAACAACTGCATCTTGGCTAAGAATAGTTTGACATCAAAATGGAGATATATGGGAGACTTTTTTTCTTTACATAGACACAAACAAGTGTTCAGTAACTCACGACGTTTACCTAGGAAAGTGTTTATCCAAAACTTTAAGTAAATACCATTCAAATTGCAGGGAATAGCTCATATGTTTCAGATAAGGTTGTCCTCCAGAGCCTTCCTGGGTGCAGGTGCATGAGTTTTAAAAGTCAGTGAATCAGAATGTGTACTGAGCTCTCACGGGGTGTTGCAAAAAGCCGACGAAGGTTTTGTGATTGTCATGAGCGTGTGTAGGCTTTTGTGATGAGGAAGCCCGATGCTTCCCTGCATGCAAATATTTTTCCCTCATTTTCCACAGAAATAATTTTTTTTTTACCCTGATAATTTAGATTTATTAAAATCAGCCTCTGCAGTCCTTACAGAGACAGAAGAAATGCTCAAAAGCCTACTGACTTCAATGTTTCTTGGATTTCTTTTTTTTTCCTGCACTAGGACTACAGTATTACACCACAATTACTCTGTGAGTTGAGTATAGAGCTTTCAGCTCTCCTTGTATTTGACGTTTGCTCCTGAAAAACAAACTGAAAAATGGTTCATATGTTTTATACCTGTCTAGAAAGCAACATCTCCTCCATGCAGAACACAGAATGCAGAACAAAAGCTGCCCTCATGTGTTAGCATGAAAAACATTTATCAAATGTTTAGGGAAATTCTGGTGTACACTTGCTTTGCCCCAAAACTGTTCTGTAGATCAGTCAGAGTTTGTATTACTTTTTAAAAATTATCCTCCATGCTGTGGAAGTGCTTAGAGGGATCAGCAATGAGCCATGATCCTGCTGTCCGAGGCCAAAGAGAACCAAAAAACAATGTCTATATGGAGGAGTTGACACTGATTACATGTGAGAGCACTAAATGATACCTGCATTGTGTTTACTGCACAGGTTGAAAACTCTGGGTTAATTCTTGCTGACACCAAGTTTAGTGAAGGTAAGTCAGGTCCCCAATAGGCTGAAAAAGCCAGGAAAGGGCCAATTCAGATGCTGTGTCCTGTGAAGACGTACAGCTTGTCTCCCTTCCCAGGAAGCTGTGAGGAGCACAGCACTCTTGCAGTCACTCACACCTGCGCATTACAGACGTCTTCCTTGCCCTGCCATGACTCATTTCAGTACAGTGAGGTATTTCTGCACAGAAATGCCCTTTGTAGTAAACTTTTGGACCATTTCATAATTTCATACAGGGCACCTTTGAAAATAAATCACTTTTCATATGCTACTTTGTGGCTTTCTCTAGTTACACTTCCTCCTGCCGCCCCACCCCAAAATTCAGGGGAATTCCAGAACATTTTGCAATTAGCTAAGGATTATATTTCCTTATTTTTATTAATTTTATGTAAAGTGGGATTTATCAGTGGAGCATTCATTGACACTGACTTCAATTTATTCTGATGAAACTGACTGACATCTGTGTGTGCTGTTCATCAGTCATAATTTAAACCATTCTTAATTGCATTAAATGTAAATTAAGACATTCAATTTCAGCCATTATTTTTCATAAAACACTGTGAACTGAATTTTAGTGGGTCATGAGATCTTACAGTCAAAATAAATAGGGTAAATTCGAAACTCACCGTTGATGTTCATATTTCACCCTTTGTCGGCTGTATTTCTTTTGTAGCTTACTAGATTGGAACAATTAATTTTCTCTCTGAAGGGAACATGAATGGCTAAAGATGATGTAGCTGAGTTTTTTTAACAAATGACTTTATCATTTCTAGAGCTTGCTTGTTACCACAGTGTATTAAATATATTAAGAGAAAACGCAATTAACCTTTCATCTAAACCAAATGACAAATTAAAACAGAAAATGCAAACCATGCCAGAATCAGCCCTCTGATTTTGAATTCACAAGGCTATGCTGATGGATTTATTTGCCAAGCTTCCTCAAGTTTGGCAATGAGGATTGGGTCAGGCAACACTCAAAATAATGGGAGGACATGCAAACTGACTTTGCTGTAAAGGAGGGTGGTGTTCAGGGAGTGAGTTGGGAGACTGTCTGGGAAGGGTTGCATATCTCCTTTTTGGAAGTTAAGACCAAAGCTCCAGCTTAGTTCAGTGGATCAGGTCCCAGATGATTAGCACAGCAACCAGCAAACCGCAACAGTGAGGACATGATTTTTAAAATCAAGTGTGTTTTACTCCAGATCAAGGGATTGACTGAACGCAGGGAGGATCCCTGCCAAGCTCCCCTTTTTTGGAGCATGGCAGGACTCAGCTTGTCCCCAGTCTAACATCGTGGCCTCGGCTATGCTTGTGGCAAAAAAAGAAATATCTGCCTCCAGAGCACTCTTGCCCATCCCAGCCCACGCCAGGGTATCATCCCCAGGGTGAGAGACAGCTTGTGCCTGTGGGGCTCGCCCTGAGAAAGCCCAGGAGGCTGGGTCCTGCCAGCTGGGCTACTGAGATGGCTTGCAGGATGGGCCTGTTGGGGAAGGGCTGCAGGGGCCCTGTTTCCTTGCTGCGGATTTGGATGGGCAGTTATCCAACTGTTTGCCACTTTACATTGCAGGACTGCTAGTCTAGGAGTGGGTGGTGTGTTGGCGCAAGTGAGTGTCTGCATTGGTTTCAACCATGTGGTACACCCCCTTGGCAAAGGTTTCCAGCCCAGCTTCAGCAACCACCTTGTTACGTGCTCAGAGGGTGCTGCTGTGAAGTGGTGCTGGACCCACGCAGCACCAGCTTTCCTCCCAGCCTACCATTAAGGAAGTCCTGTTACATGGATAAAGTCCTGGCATGCCCGAAATCTTGACTCCTGTCCTGGGATTCACCCTTACAAGTCACTGTGTAACGGCTAGTCTTGTGGCTACAGATCTTCAAGACGGGGTGCAAAAATTGGCTAAAAGGGGACTACACCCTGTACATGTGTAGTAAAACTTTATATAACTATTATATACAACATTTACATTCCCATGCCAGTTCAGCTGATGGAGAATGAAGGGTTGCAATAAGTCTGGAGATAGGTAGTGATGCAATCATTCTCCCAGTTTCTTGCTATTAATATATGTCTCTTACTCATTTTTAAAGATAGTGTAAATGAGAGTACTGAATATAAATGGCTTTTGTAAGTCATTGAGGTCAGTGAAGCATGTCATTGTTTGCAACTTGAATTCCATGAAAGCACTGGCTGGCTGAGAGGCAGACTATATATTTTTCTCATAAATAAAACCCACAAACAATATTCAATATGTTTAATGATAATTATAAAATAATACTGGGTACAATGAGTTTCCAAAATCAGAACTAGTTGAGAGTGCTTAATAATATGACCTTACGATGTCATCTTTAGTGTATGTGATGCCTATATGCCAGCAATGTATAAATTATTTCTCTGGCTGTACGTTGGAAAACATTTGATTATGATTTATTTTGGGGTTCTCTGAAAGATGAAGTAAGTTCTTTAATATTAGCATTACTAATGATTTTAATGAGGCATTAAAATGTTGCAGTATTGTAGGAACATTTTTCTTTTTTAATATTATTTCATTAATAGTTTACATGAATGTTAATGTTAAATTGATTATGGAACCTGAAAGAGTAATCCACAAAATGTCAAAGTGCCATTAGCACAGTGAAAGAGCCCTCCAAAGGCAGGGATCTGGTAAGAGCTAATGAGATATCTCTGTAGTACATAACAATGAAGCGGCTTTTTCTAAAATGAAGACTGAAAATTAGGCTTTAATATCCTTCACTTTGGGACTCTCCAGTCATTTCAGCAGCTCAGCGTTCAGCCTCATGTGTGCAAAAAGATCCCTGGGCCCAGAGACTCCCACAGAATTCAGTCTTATGTACTTGAGCCTCAGTTAAAAACTTAAAAAAGCCAACTGCAAAAAGACTAGAAAAAAAAAGGTCTCTTGCAGGATGTCAAGACTGCATTATCCATTTATTGATATCTCTGCAGAGCTGATCAGCCGTAGGGATTTATGGTTCACATGCAGTAAGTACTCTATGTATGACTCTTCAGTTGAACAACAAAGAGCACAATGAACATTTCCAGTAAATTTTGGAAAGCAAGTTTTTAACTAATGCTCTGTTTTCTCACCCCAGAGGGCAAATGTGTTCAGAGGAACACATGTAAATATGCTGCATTAGAAAACCTAAATGGCATTAGGGGATCAGGAGGGCTGGAGAGGGATCTGACACACATCTGTGAGGTTCTCCACTGGTTCAAGAATTTGGAAGATAGTAATGATTTGACAGACTTGTCCCATAGCAGCTCTTGCTCAAGCAACTGGCACTTATGCAGCAGATGAACCAAGGTCTCACTGACCTTGGCAGCTTTACAGGGGACAAGTCGATGTAAAGATGAACTGTTCTCAAAAAATCTAATCTATGTGTTAGGTAAATCCATGCTGTTACATGCCATCTATATATGTCTTAAATTTCCAATGATAGTTTTATTGTGGCTGGGGCAGATAAATTTTACTTTCTAGATCTGGTTTCTTCTTTTCTAAGAAGAAATTAAGAGGTGAACTGGATCCTTTTATGGTTCCCTCCTAACTTAGTCCCATGCTATGGAATATAGAGGAGTATCCAGGGATGCTAATTTGTATAAGAGCATCGTGTTCACACCAGAGTGAAAGGTGTGTTGTCTTCTAAGTATGACCATCAATGAGCATGCCTTCCTGCAGCCTCCCAACAGCCCAACAGCTGCTACTATATTTTACATCAAGTCTTGACTACTGGTGTCCAAGCCTTTTTCACAACAGTTATTTCCAGAATCACAGTTTCTGCCAGATAGCTGCCAGGACCAGCTATCTCCCAGCACCTTTCAAACAGGCATGGCCAGAGGTTCAAGTATCTGGGGGACCCAGGCTCATGGTGACAGGGTCAGGACAAGGTGTCAGGGCAGGTGATGTGGCCCTCATATCTTCAGCCTGAAGCACGCTGGAAGTGAGTCTGGGCTTTGGCACAGAACAGCACCCTTTGCTTGTTTGAACTGCATCCTAAAAACACTAAGACCTTGCATCATGGCAGCCAAAACTGTGAGGTGTTGAGTTTCTTGTGCTGTGTATGTTCAAGCAGAGAGGAGGAATTCAGACTTTCTACTATATTGGTCTGCCAGACGCTGGGTCCCTTATGGGCGGTGGAGGGAGCTGAGTGCCCAGCCATAATCTGGATACAGGCAAGGTGCCAGCCTGGCAGCTTGGGCACTGTATGATTTGAACAGCTCCAGGTGTCCCTCTTCAAGGTCTTCCAAACAGCCACCAATGCTTGAACGAACCCCCGGCAGAAGCAGGTTCTCCACAGCCCAAAGCCATGCTGTGCCATCCTCCTCCCTCCAAATCATCTTCCTCTGAGCCTAGGCTCAGGCTGAAGAAGAGCAGGGAGCTCAGCCCCAGATGGGATCTCTCTCTCTCTTTCTCTGCCTCTCTCTCTCTCATTCATGTAAGATTCTTGTTGCAGTCTGATAATGGTAATTAATTAGTGCAATAACACCCTTAGGAAAAGCATTGTCCTCTGTCACAGATGAGGAAACTGAGGCTCTGTAGCCTATAGCCTGATGGTGTTTGGCCTCTGTCTGTCAAAACCAGTGAAAATACTTTCCTGGGCTAAATGAGAGGACTACAGTCTTTGCCCAGAGGAAGAAATAGTTCCTATAGACAGAACTTCATAGAATACTCATTATTGCTGGAAACAAAAGGGCTTGGGGAAATTACACTAAACCCCTGTATTACAAAATTCCATAGTCAATTTTACTCCTTCTACCTTCCCCATAAAAATTCCTTAGTTGATTTAATAATCCACATACTTAGAATATCTTAATTCCATTTCTTTTTTGTTTTTTTTTCAAAAGGAGGAGAACTGGGTAGAAAAAGGGGTTGAATATTTTCCTTCTACTGCAGCTTGTTTGTGTCCCTTTGGTTTGAAAACTGGCTTAATGTAGCTTTGCCCGGTTCATGGACCAGTCCTGATCATTGCTCTTTGGCCGATTTCTCCTAGGTTTCAATTACACCCTGCTTTTCTCTGGGGCAATGGGCAGCAAAACACAGTTTTGAGTAGCCTTGAAAATGCACTTAGCTGTCAAAAGGCAGAATGAGGAGGCAGCGGTCTCTTTCCTTTCCTCTCCCAACTTAAAAATTAGTGGTGGCAACATTAAACACTAACCCAACAACTTTAAAAAGCAATTAAGTAGTTAATAAATAGATTATTTTACAATAACAAAGAGAGAGACAATTGTCTGAGAGATAGATGGTTTTGGCTTGTAAGTAGAATTCCTCATTCCTCTCCAAGTCCATGCAGAACTCTTCTTCATTTTGATTTCACCTGGGTGTTCTGCGCAGAAGCTGATTATATGATATGGTCCATTATACTTAAGAAGACACATATTTATTAAACCATTTGTTCATGTAATCTGAATATCCCAGCTTCCATTTAATATATGATGTTATGAGTGCAAGGAATAAGTTTATCCTGCAAAGACCCATTTTGTTGAAAACAAGTGATAAGATTAATACGACACTAAACTGCATTGCGTTACTCCCCACATCATAGGCTTGGCCCTTTATCCCTTCCTAACATCGGTAAATAAGCATAGTTAACCTAGAATTATTTGCCATTTGCAATCCAGTGTGCTGGTTTCCTGCTAAGAAGAGCTTGGAGTGAACTAATTTTCATCTGAATAGATCATTAAGGAACAGGATTTGTTAATGACCTGTAAATGCAGAGTCAAACTGAGCTGTGTTGCAAATCCTCTAGGATTCAAAGGAAATACACAACTGCTTACAGGGCATGTAGTCTGTATATGGCTAGTTCCTGCCATCAGGTGTAGATATGTAGGCAATACGAAGTATTCTGTTTAACACTGCACACTTACATTAATTACCACTCAGAATAATAAAAACATCCCATTTTATAGTGACATTTATTTACCGCCAAGCATCAGCCCAGGCTGAAGAACTCCCAGTTCACTCCTGTGTATAATCTCAGGGTCTGTCATTCACATGTAGAAAACTCAGCTCTCTATTTAGCACAGTGTTGGTGAAAGATAGACATTTACAGGGCCCCTCTGCCCTTGAGCTGTTCCATTAGTGCATGGAAAGCACCTTGCAGCCTGTGACAAGCGCAGCAGATCGGCACTAAATCAAAAATCAGTGCCAGCCAGGGATCTAAGCCACCATGAAGGTCACAGCCATCAGCTGCATGCCATCTCAATCCAAACAAAACACACTGGATACAGGGGGATTTTCACTACTCACAACAGGAGACAAACACATCATGTTAGAGTAATCCCCTGATAGCAGTGAAATGGGTAACTGACCTTTTAAATACTTCTGAGTATTTAATAAAACTTTGAAGATGGAGAAAGGTAATTTTGGAGTTGGTAATTTTTGGGTGCTTTTTATAGTGTAACTGAAATGCTGGCTCTGTGCCATGGCAACCCAAAACGTTAACAAAGAATTTATCTCCCAGTACTAGGAGAACTCATATGTTTTAAAACGCTCACGAATTAATTCTCTATATTCATTTTTTCCCCTAAATAAATGCTCCCTGTTCTAATAATTTTCTCTGTTGAATGCTAAGAAACTTACCAAGGTATCCTTAAATGCTTTATTAGCCTGAAAGAGATTGAAGTGAAGATAAAGTTGTGCACAGTATCTTTCCTAAAATTGTACCCCAAGACAATGTCTAGAGTTGCATACTGTAATAGCAGCACAAATCTAAATGGGAGAAAAATGGAGGGATGGCAGATTAAGAGGTTTAAGTGAGACAGTCAAGGTAGTCTAGTGCCTGAATTGAAAGGAGATGAAGAAAGGTCAAACAGCAGGCTCTGAACTAACAAACCTTGTGTCTTCTCTCAGGCAGGTTGCAAGAGGGGAACCAGGTGTCCGGTGGTCCTGCATGTGAACCCTGGTGTTGATACGGACATGTATGGGCTGATCTTCTCACTGGGGTCTGTGCAGGAAGTGCCCATGTCATACATAACTCTCCCTCTTTCCTCCACAGATAGTGATGTTGAAAACTGTTTCACTCTACAGGAGTCCTCAGGGTCATGAGGAGAGAAAAGAAAGAACAGTGATGGAGGTGAAAAAAAGAAATACTTCCTTCCCCTGTGGCCACCAGTGGCTGATCTCCCTGCCCAGCCCGGGAGGCTGGAGCTTGGGGTCTCCTCTCCTCCCACGAGAGATTGGCCACTGAGGCAATAGGTTGACCCACAGGGGACCTGAGCACACATGTTTCTGTTTGGGGTGCCCTGGCCTTCTGCAACTTCCTCCTGGATTCACAGAGAGCTTGGGGAATTTTTTTTGGGTTTGGTAGCTAAAAGCCAGCATCCTTCCACTGATTTAGCCCCTCTTTGGACATATTTTGGAGAAAATTCCCTAAGCTAACTCCAGAGAAAAATGTCTTCCTTTTCCTCGGTCCTTTCCCTCAGGCTTTGCTCAAGGGGAGCCCTTCCCATTCTGTCAGTATGAACTATGTGCTCTGATGGACAGAGTCTTTACTTCCCTAGCTCCATGGGGAAATAAAAAAAAAATTTAGTTCTGCAGCTAAAAAGGAAAAAAATACAAATATGCTACCTGTGTGTCTGTGCATGTGTGATACAAGGTATGTGGGAGGGCAGGATGGTTTCCCTTTTTTTGCTATCCTAAATTGTAAAGCTCATGTACAGAAGCATGAGAGGAGAATGAGGCCCCCCTTGGAAACCAAATGACCAGAAGAGTAAAGGTAGAACTGCTGCCCCTTGGAGATCTCCACCTCCTGCTTTGGGAAGGACCATTCCTATTAGAAATGTAAAACAAAAAGAAAGGCTCTGAATACATAGTGAAGAAATAACATTTATGTAATCTACATGAACAGATCTATTGAAGTGTCTAAGCTTATTTTAGCAATGGTATTTCAGCCTTTGACAGACTAATTGACTGCGTCATCTACTATACAGAAAGCTAATTTAAATAAGATACAAACCAATGCACTGGGTCAGGCTACAGGTGCATCGGTGCCCAGCAGTAGATACATTTTCTTAAGGAAAAAGTGTAAGAAGCAATGCACATACAGAAGCAATCCCTCTTGTACCATACTTCCGTGGCTGGAATCAGCCTCAGACAGATGTTGAACTGGCATTTTTAAAAACCAACAATGGACCTGTCTTCCATGAGACTGCCTGTTCCTTTCCTAAAACTATTTCAATATACTTTCCAAAATAAAGATGAAAGACCTGCCAACGTGTTTTTGGGAAAGAAAGGTTTTTCTTAGAGGAGAGTGTAAAGATGAATAGCATGCTTACATCACATTGCTGCTCTAAATGCTTATTTTGCTGTTAAAAAAACACGCACAGCCACATACACATGGCTGATTAATACATCATTTTATACAGGTTATGTGCACCTTATTTTTGTGTCAAAATTATGTATGTCACCTATATACTTGAACACACAGACAGACACATGAGCTCTGCAACTTACAGTAGGGTGTTCCAACTACCAGCTGACAACTAAAGGCAGTGTATTTGAAAATCAGATGTTGTGAAAACCAGGCCATTGCGAACAGAGGGAAAGCCGACGGAGTTTTCCCCCCAGACCTGCAAGTTAACCCGTACGGCCGAAGAACCCAGACCGGCGCCGGGAGAACGTGCGTTGGGGGCGGCTGCCACCTGCCGGTACCGGGGGACGAGCCCGCGGCGGGGGACGAGGATCCGGCTCCTGGGGCAAGTGTGTTCTCCATTCGGCTGAGACCCGGGGTCACGGTTTTGCCTTTCCTGTGCCAGAGCTTTCGGTAAACCCATGCGCATCTCTGAATGGTGTTATTTGATTTAAATTCTCCTTAATGGCAGTTTTATGGACTCTCGAGCGAGGGAGGTGCTTGAAAAAGAGCCAGCGTGAAGTGTCCTTTCCACTTTCCTCTTTCTTGCTGGTTAATAAAGTTTTTGTATTTATCATTCATCAGGAGTCAGCCTGGGAGTGTGCTCTGTTTAAACACTCTGGCTTTTCACTTAATGCATCCCATCTGTTTCTGAAATAAATTGCAATAATCCGTGTTTAATGTTAATCAATGTATTACTAAATATGCAAATTATATTAAAAGACGTGGTTTGAAAAAGCTTTCATTTGTAAATATGGTAGCTTAAAACAGGAAGCATATCTAAAAGCCATTTAGATACAGTAGCCTAACTCTAAGTGTGGCTGATTCACAAAGCGGTTTGCAAGTTGATCTTTCTCCCACAAGGGGATATGTAAAACTGTTGCATATCAGATTTTGTTAACATCTGATGGGTTACTGCTAACAGTGTAAAAGCCTAATATTCACAACCATGTCTCTTATTTAAATTAAAGCAATCTTATTCCAGCTTTCTAATTTTTGTGCTCATCCTAACATATGAATTTGCATGAAGAGTTTATGAATCACAGTGAAAGCAATTTGAACAAGCTTTTTAATCAGTGTACATCTTAGTGCCTGATTTAGATAATGCATTGTGTAAGGGGCTCTACTGGCCTCTCTTCCTTTTCGGAGGCCCGGTTTATCCATTTGGCTGTCCCTTATGGTGCTGCCACAGTCTCTCCACTCCATCACGTCGCTTCGCAGGAGGGTCCTAAGCAGGGCCCTTGCAATGCTGCGCCCATCACTAATGCACCCTGGATCACAGAGGCCCTACTGTGTTGTTTGTGCTGCTGTTAGACATGCGGTAGAGAGTTGTTTATGCTTCCGTGGGGCAGTGGTATCACACTTCATGGAAGTGCACATGCACAAAGTTCACAGGCAGGGCACAATCCCTGCGCCCACCTCATAGCCCTGAATACAGGAAAGGAAATACTAGTGAGGAGCATTGGAAAGAAGGTGCATCTGGGAAGATGAAAGTGCTAAGATGTTCTGCAAATAGAGGTGGTCCTTTGTGGTCTTTTTGCCTTGTTCTCTTGTTCACACTCCTGCTACCCTGGCTGGACAGGCTGCTTGATGAAATCTCTGGTGGAGCAGCTCTACCTGGAAGCCCTGGGTACTGCAGGCAAGGGTGGGTAGGAAAGGGAGCTGTGACCTCTGCAGCAGTTGTTCACGATAGAGCAGGGGGAAGCCCAGGAGGTGCCTGTCTCCATGGCTAGGGTTGCCTTTGTGAGAGCAACCACTGGAAGTCCCAGCCCTCCCTGACAATGGAAACTATCTTTTGTCAGTTTTGTAGTTTTCCCTCAGCTGGCAGGATTTGCTCAGTTCATGTTTAGTTTTTCCTTTCCTTTCCTTTCCTTTCTTTTCCTTTCCTTTCTTTTCCTTTCCTTTCTTTTCCTTTCCTTTCTTTTCCTTTCCTTTCCTTTCCTTTCCTTCCCTTCCCTTCCCTTCCCTTTTTCACAGCTCCCTATGAAGCAGCCAGTGAAATTTACTGAGAGATCCCAGAGTAGAAGGACCAGCAGACCAATTTATCATAAACTCTGCTGTGCTTGATGGGGATCTCTTGGATCCTCATATATTTGCTGCAATTTCCACACCCTTTGGAAATGTAAGCATCATTTTGAATTAATTTGGAACCAAGAAGGAGCAAATCTGGGATGGTTTTGACTGAACCTCTTTCAAATGACCATTTGATGACGTATTATTAAACGTTTAATGGCTTTGCCATAGTTTCCAAGAGAACTTGGGCACAGATGACTTAGTAGCTAAGTTTTGATAACTTTATAGACGTCCTGAAACTCAGACCTGGTCTTGCCTATATATGTGAGCAATCCTCTCAGGAGCAAGGTTGGCACTAACCCTGTGCAATCAAACTGTTGAGCTCCACATGGCTCTGTTTGTGACACCACTCTACAGCTCAATAGCCCTGTAACACCACGTATCAGCTAGGGAGGGAGAGAGAGCGCGCAAGTGTTACTGATGCTCTGTCATGCGTTCACCTTCAAACATATGGAAACACTCCCCTTTTTGTCCTGTAAGCTTACTAAAAGTATTTTGGGAAATGAAAACCTGAAAAGTAAATAAAATATCCTGCTTTCTCCTTGAGAAGTAAGAAGAGGATGCAAACCTGCTACAGAAACAGCTAGATTATGAAGTTGAGGGCTATACTTGCCCACATGGCATGGAGCTCTGAGGGAAGGTTAAACTGATGAACTAGTTATGATTTCCCTGTTGGTTCCTTGTGTGTGGCACTTACAGGATTGGTAGCACGGGTCCAGGCACTCTTGAGGATACCTTGGGCAGTGTGACACAGCCCCATGTCCCTCTTGGTGGGCAGAAGCCATGTGTGAACTTCTCCCAGGAGGCACTTTTCACTGTCACAGCCCTGTAAGTTGAGTCCTAACTTTCAGGTCCAAAGCAGCAACTTGGTTTAACTTCTCCACAAAGCAGTGCTCTTCCTTCACATCACGAAGCCTAGGGTTTGCCCTTAGCCCTCTGGGGTTTTCAGTGATGGCACTGTGTTTGGTGACTGAGATTGCCCTCAAGGAAATTTTTTTAAATGTCATCTAATCAAATTGAAAAAGTTGAAGTAATGCATAGGTCTGGAATTAAGATCTCTATTCAGAGAGGATTTATTGACAGTACCTTTGAAAGTACTATTTAATATGCAAGATAAACAAATTAAAAATCCCAGCTTGTGGTCCAAGGGCATTCACAAATTAGAAATGACCGCCTGTTTGCCCTGAGAGTGCTAATGATGTAAAAGCTGAGAGGAGCTGCAGCCTCCAGGGAGAAAAGTGTGGGTCAGAGGGGCTTTTGTTGAATGTACTAATCTGTTTGGCTTTGACAGGCTCTTTGTCTAACTTGGGAGATGACAAGAGGAGCTGAGCCGCCTGGCAAAGGTGGAGATGTCTGTCTGCATGAAGCCGCAAGCTTCATCTATTCGTCATTTTGTATTCGCTTAACTGCTGGTATCTCTTGACGGCCTGAGACCAGAGAAAACACTCCCCTTTGCCTGCAGCTACGGGGAGAGAGAAGCAGCAGCCTGAGTTAGTATCAAAAAGTGTGACACAAGAAGGGTCTTAAGTCACAAATCCAGTAACTCCCATTTTGCTTCACAGCTGCTTTTGTCACAAAGCTTGTCTCTAACCCAGAGCTGAGAAAGCAAAAAGATCATCCAGCAAACTGTGAGCCTACATCTTACTCAAAGGCTGTCATGGTGAGCACAGCACAAGTGGTGGCACCATTGGGATCAATTGCAGCAATGCTCGGTGAGGTCTGAAGGCTGAGCTGGGTATCTTGGACCTGCCAAGAACCGAGCTAGTCTTCTCTCGAACATACACTAACTGTTGACCTCCAAACCACACTGCTGCTCAGGAAAGGCTGGATGTTACAGCCAGACAAATATCAAGATACTGTTAAACATTTTTAAACAGTGAGGTGAATCAAGTCCTAGAGCAACTTGAGCATGTATGTGCCAGATTCTCTCACATGAGATACCTACATAGAGAGCATCTGCCTTTATGAAGAGCTCCTGTAGTCTGCATGGAAGTTGGCTGTAGAAATGGTTGGGTGAAGTTCTTTGTTCTATGTTGCACGGAAGATAAGAGTCTTTGAACACAGTAGACTCTTCTGGCTTAAAACTTATTTCTGAAGAGCCGGAATTTTGTAGGAAGAATGCTTGGGAGGAAAGAAGAGGAAATGTTTAGAAAGGACTGAAAGTTTACTAAAATGTCCTTCAAGCCACAACACCATGGAGACAGACCAGTGTGCTCCTCAAGAAAGCAACATTGAAAAAAGAGATAACCTGTCCCAGTGTTCATATCAACACAGCCTGTCCTATTATAAGAGGCAAGCAAGAGAGGAGTAGTATGATTCTGAGGATCCCTGTTTAGACACGGGAACTGATTCTTGTTAAATTTGTGTTGCTTTTGCACTGGCTTTGTTCTTTTGACCAAGGCTCCCAGTCCCACCAGTCACCAATCTTAACTGTTTTTGTGACCTTTCACCATTCTTGACACAAAGAGAACAGTGTAAGAAAATGAGCTCTTGGGTATCATTTGCACAGTAAGTGGGATATTGCAGCTCTCATGTAACTTTCCTTGCAGCCCAGATGCAGCATCTGCCTGTACTTGCTCCCGAAAACAACCAAGGCAAATTTCATACTAGAGGAGGTGAGGAAAGCTAGCACAGCAACAGGATAAATGTCACAGCTGGTTAGCTGGCATTCAAACACATTATGCTACACCATCCAGACTCTTCTGCCACAAAATTATCCTTGAGAGCAACACTCTTAAGCTTCCAGCTGTACATCATGTGAGGATTTGTGGATCAAGGCCAAAGAAAATAGGGCCCTCTCCTGACTTAACCTTACTCATTACTTCAAAGGGGAATTTGTATGAAAAGGGAGCAAAGAATATGGCCTAATACTGCTGAGCAGAGTATCAGATGAGCAAGCAGTGTGCCCAGGTGGCCAAGAAGGCCAACAGCATCCTGGCCTGCATCAGAAACAGTGTGGCCAGCAGGACTAGGAAGTGATTGTGCCCCTGTACTCAGCCCTGGTGAAGCCGCACCTTGAATCCTGTGTTCAGTTTTGGGCCCCTCGCCACAAGGACACTGAGGTGCTGGAGCAGCTCCAGAGAAGGGCAACGAAGCTGGTGAAGGGTCTGGAGCACAGGTCTTACGAGGAGTGGCTGAGGGAGCTGGGGTTGTTTAGTCTAGAGAAGAGGAGGCTGAGAGGAGACCTTATCACTCTCCACAACTACCTGAAAGGAGGTTGTAGTGAGGTGGGTGCTGGCCTCTGCTCTAAAGCAACAGGACAAGATAGGTCAAGAGGAAATGGCCTCAAGTTGCACCAGGGGAGGTTTAGGCTACATATTAGAAAAAAAGTCTTCACTGCAAGAGTGATCAGGCATTGGACCAGGCTGCCCAGGGAAGTGGTGGAGTCACCATCCCTGGAGGTGTTCAAGAAACGTGTAGATGTGGTGCTTAGGGACATGGTTTAGTGAGTTAGTTGGTGTTGGGTTAATGGCTGGACTTGATGATCTTTGAGGTCTTTTCCAACCTTAATGATTCTATGATTCTATGCTGTCTTTTTGTGGCATTTCAGCAGTTTTTTACAGAGAAGGGAGTCAGAATTAGAAAATCATTTTATTTAATGACACAGTATGAATTAATGTAGTAATATTTTTAACCATGGTATATGTAGAAAATAACTGTTCCCTAGCTAATCTTCTAAATCACTATGGCTCATAAATTATAATTTTTGTTTGAACTTATTATGTAAAGTTGAATGACATTTTATTTCAAACTGTTCAGACCAAAATGTGAAAGAAAAAGCCTCAGTATATGGTGCTCATGTAACCTACACTCCAGTGTATTTCTTGACTGGAGTGCTGGACTTACAGTCAGACTCAGACATTACCTTTTATGACTGAGCCTTTACTCCTTCAGATATTTAGCTGCCTGCTTCCCAGTAACTTGACCAGAATGAATGAATGAAATAATGAAGCATTTTCAAGGATTTGGCCTTAATCTGTTTTTCTGAGCTGGAAGATTCCTCTTGAATAACAGAAAGGGTATGCCACTTGAAAACCACTTGAGTTTTGCTTTTTGCACAACTCATGTGGCCCGCACAGCATTTGGGCAACATACTTAAACGCGAACTTGCCTTTTAATATTTTGGTGAGTCAATTCAAACAGTGCACATTGGAAATGTGATGGAAATATTTTGCCATATTGGACCTTGGCAAATAAAAAGTGAAATTTCCTCATCATCTCTTCCTTCAGTTCAGAGAGCAGAGCAAAGTAAATGCATCTTTTAATCCCATCTGTTTCCGTAGTTGAACCAGGAACCTAGTGGCCTCGTGTCAGCCCGGTGCACCAGGATGGGAGCACAGGAAAAGACTCCTCAGATCAACCACCACCTCTGTCCCTACAGGCCCTTCCCGAGAGGGCTGCCAATATGTCACTGCACAGCCACTTAGGGCTTTTCCCACCAAACCCTCACTTATGGTCAAAAATCTGTCTCATTTCCCAGCCACCTTCTAATAAGTGTTTACATGATAGACTAGGGAGAGCTGTTCTGCCCTTTCCACTTGTGTTTGGTTGAGCTAAATTTCTGGTGTCACCTGGTGTGATCAGCCTTGAGGGTTACAGTGACTGCTCCTTGCTCACATATGGGTGTGAATTAATATTTTCTGGATGGGGGACCAGACTTGTACATAACACTGTGAGTGAGGTGTTGCTAGCATCCTGTGCATTGGTCTTTATAGATCCACAGCTGTACTAGAAGTATCTCACTGTTGCGGTTGCCTGGAGTAGTTGCACAGTCGTGTTACACTGATAATGTATTCCTATGGCCAGGAACTGAGTGTCACCCAACGAGAATTAAACAATTAACAGTAGATGACATTCAACAACTTCTTTGGCGAGGCCCCAGAGGACACCAAGAAGTGACCTGTCCTCTAATTGTGGTGACTTAATGTTCTGTAGGTATTGAAGGCTTCTGTAGCCACCAGAGTATTCACTACAGCTAAGGCTGTGAGTTTTTTTCCATTTTGGACCACTCCCCTACACGCATGAAATTTTACTATGATCAGCTGTCAGGCTATATTTTTCCTTGTGAGCGGGACTTTTCATAAGGGCAAAGAAATCTTCCAACCATTTCTCAATTGGGGAAGAAAGGAATATCCTGTGACTGTTCATATGCTTATTGTGAAGGCTATTAAAATTATAAGTCTAGGCTTAGCACTTAACCATACTCATACCAAAATGCCACTAGAAATCCCAGGATGAAAAAATCTGATGGACCAACAGGAAGAAAACTAAACAGAAGTATGTCATATACACAGTACTAGACAGTCTAAAAAAGGCCTATTCATAAGCCTTTGTGCACAAATATGCATGGCTTAGTTTCAAATTCTGTTAAAATTCAAAGGAGTTTTTCATTTGTCCAGTCCAAAACCCAGTGATACCACCTGCAAGCCACTAGTATGAACTACGGCTTACTTTCTAAAAATATAGTGAAATGACTTTTCAGATGTGCTGTTGAGAGTTTTAAGGCTGACGCACAATAGGACAGATGAAAATTTGAACTTTAAACTTTTCTTCTGTGTCTTCTGGCTACCCACAATCTCACACTCCCACAGCAATTTGGGTTTTGTTGTTTTAGGAAGTGTGGTTGATGACACTCTGACTTACTGTCTCTTAAACTATACTCTGAAATATATCCAGGGCACTGCATAGGTGTGTTTTTTTATTTACAACCTATTTCATACCAATGTATTTTAAGCAGTAATTTAAATTAGCTCTGTTTGCTTTATTTATTTACTGTGCATTTGTGCTGCCATATCCCACTGGAATTCTAACATGGGACAAAGATCCCATCTGTCTGAGTGCTGCACAGGAACAAACTAAAATGGTCCACCTTTCAAAGAGGATGTAATACAAATAGAAGTGAAGAGATTGAAAGGAGACCCAGATGGGGTGGCCCATGGTGCATGTGAAGGTGCAACAGTTTTGGTCACATGAAATAGCCCACTCAAGTGGTGCAGTGTTTTGTTTTTTTTTTTTATGGGCACTCTGCTCATGTGTGCAATACAGTGTGGAAGAAGGCACACAGGTGTTCATCAGCAGAGTAATGTCTGGGCATGAGATGGCTGAAAGGGAAAAAGCACTAGAAGATTAACACCAGACCCCAGCCTTTGAACTGTGCAGCTGATGGGGAGAGAAATGCTTCAGCAGGGAGCAACTCAGATGAGGAGCTACCTGGGGTAGTCAGAGTCAATCTCTGTGGGAGCCATCCCTTCTCCCATGACTGAGAGAGCTGAAGATGAACCATCAGTGCCCTCACTACCTGAACTGGATGCCTAAGTCAGGAGGTGCAAGTCATGCTCTTTGCAAAGGGGTGCGTGTTTTCACTCCTGGAAGGGAATGGAAATCCCACCAGAATCCCTTTGGTTTCATGTAGCCATAATATCAAATTCTGCCTGGATTTTGTCATGACCCAGCATCAGTTAATACCCATGTGTTGTAAAGTATTAGACGTAATTGGATTTACATTTTTCTCATAAAATTTTTGGAATGTAACTAATTTTCTTGTAATTGTGATCTTTAAAATTTGAATGGTACATTTTATTTAATAGCTGTCACAGGGCATCATCAGCTTGTGGCCTTTAATATCTGGAATACAGTATAATTTACATGATTCCATTAAATGTCTATCAGATTTCAAGCTGGGTTTGAGGCTACTGCATTTGAATTACCAAAAAGTATACAAATTGGAAACTTAAAAAAAAAAAAAGTCAAAGTACAGCTTTAATTTCTTTGTTCAAATCTGCCATGCGGATGAGGAAAATTTCTTTTTAAACAAAAGAATCAGATCCATTCCTTATAAAAACAAATGATTTAGAAAAACAAGGTTAGAATGCCACCTGGGGGCTTATATTGCCATCACACCTCACTTAAGATCAGAGTAGCTTGCAATTTGTACTGTCAGATTAAAAAAAAAAAAAAATTGTTTGCTCCATTTTCTCCACAAAGTATAGTCAGACTCATGAAAGTGTTACTCCATTTTGTGGTACCTGCTTCCTTAGTCCTTTAGCAAGAATGTAACAGAAGAAATGGGCACTGAAGAAGCAAAACGGTTTGCTTTGCAAAGGGGAACACAGCAATATGGCTCATGTAGGATACTCTGCTTCTTCTCACAAATATGTGTAAACCAGATACAACATACCCCCAAATAAGTATATTTATTCACAACGTGCAGTAGAAAACACCAGATTACATCAGCCATATGACAGAGAAGGCCACAGAGTTCATGCAGGCAGAAAAGTGATCATTCAAGCACGAAAACACTGTGTAATGCAGCAAATCAAAGCATTAAAAATGGAAATACACAGACCACATTTCTAATCCATTAAATTAGTATGAAAGTAAGTCTTTCCTTGGCTTTAAATTAGGGGATCGCGAACTCACTGTGGTATAAGTGAGAATCAACTTGAATCTTTGCCAGAAATTACAACTAAATACAAATTCTTGCTGTTAGAGACATGTGGTTAACTTCTCTCCACTATTAGTATTCATTTGCACTTTTCGTGAGCTTTTATGATTCAGCCCAGACAGGAGAACTTGAAACACATTTTGCACACTTCGATGTTAAATCTATACCCAAAGGGAGAGAAGTGGTCCCATTTCCTTCAGAATTTTACCAAGTTAACACTTAGTCTTCTCTCACTCAACGGCAATGTGACACCCTTCTCCGTTCCTCCCCAGCCTCTTGAAATCCTCTACGAAGCTGCGGATGGGAGCACTGTCCTATTGGACTCCATCTGAGCTTATATGATGAGCTGCATCACAGTCATAAGACCCTAAAGCACTTGGGTACCTACTGCTGTATCCTTCCATTGAGTGAGCTGCTCAAGGGCCCAAGACCTGGTAACCTGGCTGTCCTATTCCATATGGTCCTTGTGGCAAGGTGAACCATGAAGGGTATCTGCCTCTAGGGGCAGAGTTATTGTGTATTTGCCCACATTGCCTGATCAACACAGAAAGAAGACAGCACGCAACAGGGAGCCCATATAATTGGGCAACATATGAGTTTCTTACGTGGCTTCAAGTGTAGCCAAAGCTGTTGGTTGGTAGGGGTGACAAAGCCTTTTCTTGCAGCCCCAAAAATCAGATAAAATGCAAAATTATTTATTTACATTTGTGAATCTGAATCCATGCACTTCTTTGGCCCATGGGCAACACCAGCTACTCCTGATGGAAGCAGACAATCCCTTCTTCAGGAGAGAAACATTTCTGCTCTGAGAGACCACACTGTGGCTGGCACTGCAGAAACCCTCTCAGGACACATAGAGTCAAGTTAATTACCACCCATGGTTGAACTTTCATTCCTGATCAAGTTCCCAGAGGAGTTTAGATCCAGGCTCTCCTAGATTAAGCTAATATCCCAGGTCTAGTGCAACCTGAACTCAGGCCAGCAGGAGGAACTCAATGTGCTTGATTGGCATTGCTGGATGATCTCCCCCCTTCTCCTAAACCTCCATATGCTGATGGTTAGATACCAGATAGGAGGTGGTGTGACAAAATGCATCACATTTTTGAAGGTATGCCTCCGGGTTGCCCTGGTCTACCACAGTGACCTTGAGCTGGTAAGAGCCATAGGATCTGTCTTTCCTCAGCCCTTTTCATCACCTTCAGTCACTAAGTTAGCTGATTAGACAGTATGGCCTCAAGAACCAGAATGGTGCAAGTGACACTCAGCTGTGTCCCCCATCGCCCAGGGCCACATCACACCTCTAAGAAGGCCTACGGACTGAAAGGGATAACTTCTCTGCAGGAATAACGAATGTCTGAGCACTTGTATCACTCACCTGACCTAGAAAATGCAACCTCATGACCTGTTAGCCATTTCCTAAGAAGATGGATTTAACAGCCAATGAATATAGAAGAGTATAATGTAGGCTGACCATTGAAATGCCATCTGTTGTGTGGACTACTCTGCTTCTAACTGTTTCTTTAATACATGAAGTGTTTTGAACTGTATTTGATCCTGGCAGAGTGTGAAATCCTTGCAGGCACTATTCAACTGATACATTTATTAGACATAAGGGAAAATACTGTCTGGATTAGGCATGGATTTTGACACTGAACCACAACCAACTATATCTCAGAGGTATATAACTTGATTTAGAGAAGTTATCTTTAAAATAACATTATCTAGTACCTTCTTTGTAAAAATCTCTCTGAAGTAATTCTTAAAATAAGACTGATTCTAAACTGTTTGCTTCTTCCTACATACTCTGATGAATATAATCTATAGGAAAATTCAAATTGTGTGAGCTGAGGAAACTGTAATAGGCAATACTGCAATTTGTAAACAGAGAAGCAATGTCAGTGCATTATTCAGCTGTTTTCTCTCCTATATAAAATTAAATTCTAATGTACTTACATGTTAGCTACATAGATCTATACCTGTGTGTTCTGTATGTGTGTGTATACATACAGATACACATACATATATGCAAGTTCATGCAGCAGACAAATTGGTCCATTTGTTTAAGTGTCTTGATGCCTTGAGTAAACTAAGGCACTATGCAGTTTGTTAGTAGGACCGCAGACAACTGTGTGAAAAGCTTCTTACTGTTAATGGCTATTGCAGGGATAACATGATCGGAAAATGAAAAAGCCATATATGACTATGTCACAAAAGTGACAGTGTTTGAGGGAGAGCTAAAAATGCTAAGCCTCCAAACTCCATGATGCTGCTGCACAGTACTTTCACTATGCAAAGCTCATAGGAATGTTAATGTTATCAGTCTAACGAGGTGAATGTAAAACAACTGTTTCTGAAGACTTGGGCTTTTTAGAGGCTCGTGTTGGTGTATTTGGTTGATCTAACAGAATAAGCCAGGCAAGAACTATACAATTTATTAGTGACATATTAGAAATGTTAACTGAGAGAGCACAGAGAGGAAGAGGTAACCCAGTGACAGTTTCTGTGGCTAATCACCACAGCTGAGGCCAGGATCTCATTGCGGCTAGTTAAACGGGAAGCTGATGTGCTAGAAACTAGAAATAAAATTTATTCCTCCATCAAGCTACAAAGGCCCAGGGACAAGAAATGCCAAGTTTGTGGAATAGAGTCTCCTTTTGCAATTGTAATCATAACATGTCCTGCAAATGTCTGGCAGTGACAGTTATCCTCAGACAGACCCATAATTTTAATACTTTTTATGAGCCTTAATGCAAACCTTCACCAATGGTGGTTGACAGCAACAAGCCATCACATTGCAGAAGACACTGCATCTCAGCCTGGAAAGCAGAACGCTGTGGTGGATTGCACTTCTTACATAGATATCACGACAAACATAGCACCTGTAGAAACTACGCTGGGAAATAGAGAAGTTGTTTCTGATTCCAGGTAGTGTAGTAGTGTAGCATAAAGCAGATATCTGGAATGACAACAACAAAACCAACTGTTTTTTTAAGATTATAAGGAAGATTTCAAAAAAAAAAAAAAAAGAAACATAGATAAATTCATACAACATACAAAGGCAGGGAAATGGAAATGGAGTAAAAGAGCCAGAAGCAGACTGCATTGTTAGTTTAAAGAAGGAATTTAAAGATGCTCAGAAGAAGGGTTCTGAGCTCGGGTCTAACTAACAACACAGTAGGCACTCTCCTCTCTCCTGAAGTCCATCAAAGCCATGTGAGGCTCCATGTTGACCATGCAGGGACCTGGTACATTTCTAGCTCCAGTTTTGAAGAATGCATTCCAGCACAGTTGTTCGTTACAAAGACAGTACACCACGTACAGCCTTCCAGACACTGCCATGAAGGTCAAAGCTCTGTATTTATATACAGCGGTGCTCTTCAGACTAGTACTGCACTTTTTCTATTGTGTCTCTTCCAGACATGTTAATTGTGATACAGTAACATAGGTTAAAATGAGCAAGTATGGCAGGAATGGTGAGATAAAGTCACAGAGTTTATTTTCCACACTGCATTAAAGAAGAAAGAAGATCCTTACTCACGTTGCTCACTTGAGTAAGCAGCATTCCTTGTTCCCGCAAGTGGTGTAGTAGGTGCTGTCCCCTCTCTTTTTTTTTTTTTTTTGAGGAGATATCACTATGGATACTGTATTTGAGGATTACAGGTCATACAACTGCAAGTAGTGATAAGCTGTGTAGTGCTTCCTTCCAATAAATAAAATGCAATGAAACGAGTCAACACTTGCCAGTTTGGAGAAGAAGCCAAATTATTTAGGGAGACTGCCGAAGAGCAGAACGGTAATGACAAAACATTACCATGGAAACACTGGCAGATGTAGCTGCACACACAAAGTAATGCCACTGGCTGTGCCTGTAGTCAGCAGGAACAGCAGCTCTGAGCTGGGAATCTGACACAGCTGAAAAGCAGGAGTGTGGTGAACTAGGAGTACACATCTCCTACTTTAAAACTGGTTTATGGTTGTCATCAACTTTAGTTTGCTGAGAAGCTGCAAAGTTAACAGAAGTTAACACATAGATGCTGCACACCACCCATATCTGTCAAACATGTCAATACAGCACCACTTAAGCCTAGACGTCGGATGCGTCCCATGCTTTCCGTGTGCAGGCTAGTCACTACTAGACATTTAGGTTTTAGCAAATCACTATTATCTTCCGCTTGAGGTGTTTGGGAAATCTCAGGTATGTCTCATGACACTATGTGATGTTGATCACCTGAAACAACGCGGGTGAAAAGGCAACAGGACCTGTGTCTGCTCAGGGATGAGGTTTGTGTGGCCATTTGGGTTGGGTTTTGTCATCTTTCTCCATGTGCACCTTAAATTCAAGCAGGCTGCCAAGATCACGGCATTAAGGACGGGGGGGGAGCTGGACTGAGGGTTAGGTGAGGGTGTTGCTCAGCCTGAGGGTGCAGCCGCGCTTTGGGGGCGGTGCATTTGTACAGTGTTTGTTACTCCAACCTGACAAGGACGTGACAGCCCTAAAGCAGGCTCAGTGAAGAAGAATGAAAACAGCCACACCCAAGGGGAATCTGTTACAGAAGATTTTGGTAGTTGTTCACTTCTGGACACAGGTAAGACGGTCACAATAAAGTGGTAACAATTCTTCTTTTGTTGCAGCACAAATTTCCCCTTCAGTTGTAAGACAGCAAGTAAAAAGCTAGTAAATTTTATATCTGTCCGTTACACAGAATTATCACTGTGGGCAGCTACACTGCAGAACCCGCCCGCGGCCGAAACCCACCCGCCCCGAGCCTCTTGCCACCGCCCCTCGCTTCCCGCCACACCGTCGCCCCCTCACAGCGCCCCCCGGCGGCCGCTGCGGCGGCACGGCACACGCTCGGCAATCGATTGCTCGGGCCCCTCTCGGCCCCGCCCGCTGGCGGGTTGCTCTCCGCGCGGAGCTCAAGTAAGAAGGCCTTTCCCCCAGCGCAAGTCCCGGTCCCGGCCGTCCGGCCGGGGCAGCAGGCGGAGAGGGTGCGTCCGCTGGCCGAGCGAGCACCCCCCCCTAAAGCGGGCGCAGGTACCGCTCCTGATGCTGCGGTGGCTGATCGGCGGCGGCCGGGAGCCGCAGGGCCTGGCGGAGGTAAGACGGCGGCGGGCAGGCATGGCGGAAGGGGGCAGAGCGGCTCGCGACAGGAGGCGGGGCCGGAGGGGCTGCCTGTGCGGACAGTGCCCTCCCGCAGCACGGGAGCCTGGACTGGGGGCCGCGTCTGCTCTCATTTGCGTGAGCGAGGGGGCGCTGGGTGGCGGCCTCGTGTGTTGTCCCCTGGCAGCGCGGCTGGGCCCTGCGCCGGACTCTCCGCAGAAGGGAGCCTTCAGGGCCGGCTCGCTGCCTGTAAGACTTCCTGGCTGTTAGAAGGGTTTACGAGCTTCGTTGAAAAGAAAGAGAGGACGGAAAGAAAAACAACCCACAAAAAACAACAGCAGAACCCCCAAAGTGAGCTTGTCCAGTACCTGCAGGGCTTTGGGAGCCGTCCCTGCCAGGAGCGTCCCGGCTTCCTCCCTGCTGCCCAGCGCGTCCTGGGCCGGTGGGGGTTATGTTGGGTAGGTTGGAAGCATGCGGAGTCCTGCCCTCGGGACTCCCCGGTAATCTAAATTGTAGAATCGTAGAATAGTTAGAGTTGGAAGGGACCACGGAGGTAATGTAGTCCAACTCCCCTGCAGTAAGGATGGACATCTTCTCCTAGGTCAGGTTGCCCAGAGCCCCATCCAGCTAGGCAGTAATTTAATGTTTACATGCTGTAGCTATAATTTGTAGTAGCTTCCCAGTGTTTCTTCTCAGTTTCTCATCCATAAAATAAACTAGGCCTACGCAGTGCACTGAACGCTGACATGCTTCCAGTTCCCTTACTTGAAAAAAGAGTTTTGCTGGATTTGAGGGAGAAATTATTGGGATTTTCTTATCCCTCCGATGCAGAAGTTTTCTCTAACTAGAGTTAATTAACACTATTATTGGGCTCCCAACATTTAGTGCTTTTGTAATCTAGACAAATACAAGGAAGTAATTATTTTTCATCTGCTGTACATGAGCAAGCCATGACAATGTCATGATTGATTTCAAATGACAGTATTTACTTTGGTGGGAATTTGAATCTGTATCAGTTTGGGATGATGATGTCTGGGAATACCTCTGACCTTTGTAATCAGTTAAAATGTTGGTTGTATTGCAGTCGTATTTAGTAGGTTTGTGTGCAGTGGTTATTAAAAAGAAGATTGGAAATACACCAGCTTTCTAAGGTGTGCTGGAAAACGGTGTTGGTGTGTGTCCCTCTCCGGGATTTCAACTCTGGCTATGGTTTAGTTATACTGTGATTTAATAAAGCATGAGCATGAGTCAAGGTGTAGTCCAGTTCTTCTGTTCTGCCATTTGTAGCTTATTAAAACCCAATCCACAGGACTGTTCCTCTCGCTACCATTGTTTACTAAAAGATTGTGATCATTTTACTTCCCTGTGGAAAAACTGAGTAACACATATTGATAAGGGTTGGTCCCCAAACACTTTTTGTTCTTTTGTTCCTTCATTGTGTGATATTGTTTCGTCTGAAGATCATCTTTATTAATTTTCCCTGTACGCTTCTTAAATAGGTACACAGATAGCAGTGTGTGGGCCATGGATTTACGGTGTTCATTTCATGTGCTTTGGCTTCAGTCAGTCATGGAAAGGACAGATGTATTAAAGTGATACTGCTCTGGGTGAATAGAGAAAGCCTCTGGCAAAGCTGTCCTAAATGAATGAAATGTAAAGTTCTCCTTACCAATTTATTTTTTAACTATGGAATTGAGAATCATTTAGACTTAAGCTCCTGAATCTCTTCAGTTGATGACCATGGTGTATGTCATAAGCAGGGTGGCTCTGGTGGTGGGAGCAATCTAACTGCAGTAGCATCAGGGTCCATATATGGTAATTTGTCATGCTCCATGATACATACATGTGTGCACTCTTGCATCCATATTTTTGGTGAGTTGCTTTTGAAAATCCCACTTTTAAATGCTTCAGATCATGTGTTACCGGAAGTTCTGAAGCTGAGACAAATGTGCGGTTTTTACTGATTATCGTAGTGATGCTTACAGGTCCCGCATAAAACATGCGAGTTGGGAATGGATTCCATTAGCATGAGCACCTAGCTTTCTCTTCTAGTATCTCACTTTTGCTACAAGAAAGTTCAATTAATAGTTTGCATAAAAAAAAAAGATTTCTTCAGAGAAAGAATGCGCGCTTAACCCAACACTTCAGTAAATGTTCAGGAAGATTGTTGTAGCATAGATGTAGAGGGCATAGATTGTTGTATGACAGTACTGGGGGAAAACATGTTCTTTTGTTGTTATCTGTAGCACTTCATCAGCACTGTACCTACCTATCAGTATTCACAGGCTCTCTTAGAATTAAAAAAAAATAAGATTAGACACATTTTTCGAAAGAAGTAGCACTGTCTTGTACTGAATAAGTTGCATCAGCAGAATATAGAATTGGGATGTTAATGTTATAAATACTGAGTTTTTCAAAGTGGTGTTGCAATTGTTTTGTGAATATGTGTTTCTATTAGTAAATAAAAATTGAAGTCTTCTGACTACAGTATTGCTACTGTCATCCAGATACTGAGATTTGCTTAGGATTTTTAAAACTTTTTTTTTTTAAAGGAATGTTTTGATTAGCTTTTAACAGCTGAAATCCAAGTTTCCATATTTGTCCAACTTTTCTTTATAACTGTGCAGACCCTACTTGCATGATTTTAAATGGGAACTACTATTCTCACAAAATTGCATTAAATGAGGAACAGTTCGTGAAATGCATCAGATAGCACAAAACCAAGACAAAATCACAAGAACTAGCATTTGGCAACCTCTTCATTTTAAAAATAACCACAGATTTTTTTCCTCTATTTATTAACTTTGTCATTCTTAACTTCTGAAGACTAGTTTCACAGTGCCAATAAAGAAACAAGAGAAAGTAATTCATTATTCCTGCAGTACAGTCTTAAAGTTTCTGCAGATAATATGTTTGTCTTTCATGTAGCATTACCTGTCATGTATGCTTCAAGTTCTACAGTGTTCAGTAATGGCTGTTTTACAGTGTTTGCCCACACTCACCCACTCACTCAATCCCCACCCCCTCCTTCCTCCCTGAGGACAGGGGAGAGAATTAAAGGGGTAAAGGGAAAAAAAAGGACTTGTGGGTAGAGATATATATAGTATATACAAATGAGTGATACACAGTGATACTGCCCCCCCCCACCCCAATGACCAGGGCTCAGCCTGTTCCTGGTTAATGATCCCAGAGCAGGGAGAGTCCCGAAACCGCACTCACAGAATGGAGATAACAGTCGGAGCATCCCAGACCGAGAGCTGACGGGGGGAGGGTGGGAGGCTTAGGGAGGGTGACCACCTGAAGTGAGATGACCCAGAGCAACAGAGATTNTAAGTTCTTTTGAAGTCCTCGAAGAAGAGGCAGTCTTCGAAGTAAGATGATGTTGACTGTCATGTAAAATAAATCTGGGAGGAGAGTGCTCTTACTCAGTTACTGCCGAGCTATTTATTTTTTTTTTTTAAATAATGTCTAATAGCAAGTTGTTCCAGAATGTGGAAGGCCTTGCATACAAAAAAGTTGTTTTCTGTTGAAACAAATTGATTGATTGAGCTTAGCAGAACTATTGTGCCTTGAAACTGCAGTCCTATGCAATATTTTGTTGACCCTGTCTGGTGATCAGCTTGCTCCAAGTGATTGATTGATCTTTTAATTAATAGTCTAGTTGGGGGTAATTGCAGATTCTGTTCTATGAAACGATTTATAATTCTCTATGTTTTTTAAGTGGTTTGCTGTTGTATTTTGTGAATAGAGTCCCAATGGATGATTTATGTATTATGTAACAGAACAGGTTTTATTCTTGTTTATTTTAAATATGTTGCCCTTATATAGGGTTTTAAAATTGAATGCTAGATAAAAGATACGAGATGTTCACAGATCTCTTAGAAGAGGTGTAATTTAATGAAAAACTGTGTGTGTATGGGGAATTGAGTCATGAAGCTGGCTCCATGTGACAGCTCATGACTAAACTGGCTTTTCATCTTGGTGTACCAGTGAGTAAAGCAGTACAAAATTTTTTTGTTAAACAGAAAATGCTATATTGCAATTTAAAATACACACTCTAGAAGGATATTATGTACTTGAAATAATAAGAAATGATCTTTTGTAATGATATTTCAGAAACAATTTAACTTCAAATACAACTATACATTCACACACGAGTCCACATGTAGATTGTTAGACATTACAAAGATCTGATGAAAATGATTATGTCAGTACAAAATTAATTTCTTTTTTATGAATTTTTAGAAATCATCTGTACAGACAATTGGTGAAGAACAAATACAGAATCCTTACACGGAGCTCCTTGTCTTGAAAGGTCATCAGGATATAGTACGATTTCTAGTGCAAATAGATGACTGCAGGTATGAAACTGTGTTTCAAATTGTTACACAGCATCCTTGGCCATACTTCAGAGAATCTTTATGAAAATGTAGTAATATTTTTAATCTTCTCTTTTTATTTTTTGTGGCGGAGAGCAGGAAAAGCCTGGAGTTAAAATGGCAAGGGTTAAACACTCTCTTTTCTTGGGCTTCTCTTGAAAATTATACTTTCATGAGAAAATAATGGTGATGGAGTTTTGTTTCTTGGTACAAATTCATTTGTTTGAAATGAGTGCCTTTAGCTAATTCAGCCCTTCTTTTTCAGGCTGTTCCTGGGTTGAAACATTCCCTTCTGTACATGCATACACACACTTTTTCCCAGGACAGTATGCAGTAGTGTCTGCTTCTGCTCTGAGTGGATGTGTTTTATGTTTTTGAATTGAGAACAGCTGTTATTCCACCTTTTGGTTCTACAAAATAATGTAATACACTCCTACAGATACACTGTAGCAATTGAACGTGATGTTTGCAACAATATTGAATATTGCTCTTCCTTTCTAATCTTTTGTTACATTTTCTTCTGAAACTAGTGCTTAATTCACTAGAGCTTCAGTTAATGCAACTTTTAGCTGAACTTCTCAAATTTTGAAATTTTCACCAGTTTATTTAGAATTACTAGTTAGTAAAATTCAACATATGCCTAATTTCTTCATTACATGTCTCCTCCAAACTGATTGTCTTAAACTTACTGTACTACTTGAAATCTGACAGTTCTTTGTTTGTCTCTTCCAGTTTTTAGTTTTGTGCACTTTTTTGAATATCCACTGACAATCTTTCTGTTCTGTTCTTAGTTCTTTCTTGCTGTGTCAAACTTTATTGTGAACTCTGAAGACGGAGTTATCTGAAAACTGGAAAACTGGTTATGAAAGGGAGATGAAGTCTCATTTACCATTGTCAGTTTGGAAGTGTGACTGAGAGAATGAATTATGATAGTTTTATGTTGTGACCTGGGTTTTATCCTAGCTTAGTCTAAATTTGCCTTACATGCTTTCTAATTTAATTTAATCATACAAGAGGGAAAATATTTACCTGCCGTAAGAGTAAGTTTGTGGAGCTTTTAGTCAATAATAAGTGTAGTGACTCTTGATTGATGTGGAGAATTGAATAGCAAACCTTTAAAACTAAGAATGTAAGTAACAGGCAGGAGTCTCTCTGTTAAGGAGCTGTAGTAATTTTTATCATTTCATGGAATAGGCACAGAAGGGGATTTCTAATATATTCATCAATACACTGCTCAAAGTTAACATGGCTAAGAGTCTGGTTTATATCCTTGCAGTGTACAGCAGGTGTTTTGTGAAGGAAGTTTCTCTCATTCCACATGCACATTGATTAGGCAGATCGTCTCTTCCAAATTTGGAATGCCCACAGAATTTTGTTTTCTAATAATTTTGTAAGGATATGTATTTTTAAAATTTCACAGAAGAATCCATGGAGAATTTTTAGGTTGTCAGTTTTCATTCTTAATGCCATAAATATATAAATATATCAGAAAAGTTACACACATTACCATAGAATTAATTTTTCTATATTATAGTAATCCATCAGATGATTTGTATAAAAATAGAATAATCTTTTGGGATTTTTTCTGTCCTGTTTTTTTTTCCCAGACAAGTTATTAAAATAACATTTCCTTAAAGTTCATTTTTCCCAAAACACACGCTCAATAAATGTAATTTGTCTTTGTAGAAATAGTAGAGTGTTTTTAGATTGCAGGCACTGTCTGATGCAAAGAAATCTTTTACTATTTTGGGCTTCATTGTGTGTTAGCAGGTAAATTATTGAAGCTAAACTAATGATAATCAGTGTAAAACTAATCTGGATGGTTGCACTGAGGTTAGGTTGTAAAATAACATATGGATAAGGAGTAAGCTATATAGCTGGTTAATATTCTGAGAGTTTGAGGAGTTTAATAGAGTCGCTTCACTGGACAGTAATTCTAAGGTTTTATTTGTCAAGAATATGGTGGTTTCTGGATTGTTAAACAGCTGATAATATTTTTCACTTGATTCTTTTCAATAAAATTAGTATTGTTACTCAGCTTCTGAAATGTTTTTATTTAGTTTCTGCAGCTATTCCATTGTGTGCTTTTTGTTAACTATTGTAAGCCAAGTTTCACGCTTCAGGTCTTTAGATAATATCATGTTATTGAGAATTTTGCAGAAGGATTTTCTTGTTTTCTCAGTGGCTCAGCTAAAACCAGTGAGTGGAAAATTTTCTCAGATTGGTTTTTGAAGATACTAAATAAATCCTGTATAAATGTAACAGAAAGCTTTTTTTTTTTTCTTCTTTTCTCTCATATTTTTTGAACATGAAGTGAGGGTCATATTGATTGGAAGCTCACTAAAGAAGACTAAGCCTAAGCAAGAGTCTCCCAAAAAAGCAGGCTGAGATGAAATGATATGTAGTACTCTAGCATTTGACACATTAAACTAAGAAGAGTTCATAACACATTTTGAGAATAGCGCTTTTTGTTGCTCATTTGACCATTCTTTGCTGCTTCAGGAAATAGACAAGGTTGATGGTGATCATGACTGGAAAAGAATCAGATGACCTAATCTCCGTGGTGAACAGAATGTAGCTGTAGGATAAATGACTCCACAGTGTTCCTTTATATTTAAACAAATCCTATTTGGAAGATGGGAGGAAAATACATAAAACACCACTTTACTGAACTTCAGTGTTGATGAATTACACTCATGCCTTCTTTTAAACATCAGTTTTCTTCACAGAATTTTGTTCAAGTAGCATACAACTCCAATATTACCCAAGAAAGGAACTAAAATTTAAAGGGTTATTGCCGAATTGTGAGTCTTGCTATTTCAGGTTCTTGACATTATGACAAACCAAAGCATAACAGAGCTAAAAGGCAGCCAAAAATGAGAAAGTAATGTTTTCAGAGCTGTGCATGGAAGATTGTTTTTTTTTACTCTATTCTTTTTAGAGAAGGGACAGATATGAAAGAAGTACAGTTTACATGTTTGTTTTTTTTTAAACTGTAATAGAGTATAGCAGGAGGATATGTGGAAGAAAGAAGGGAAATACCCTGTGGCTTTATGCCTGAAATCTTATTCTGTTGACAAGTTTCACAAACATCGTGACTGCAAAGAGCCTAAAAGAAAGGACATGCGTATAGTTAATGAAACCGTTCACAGCTGGTAACAGAAAAAAAAATCAGAAGTTATGTAACCTCTCTTCATGACTTTCATGCACATAGTACAAATCTTAGTTCGTTCTCTAAATATTAATTGTTTAGCCCATGGTGAAGGCTTAAAACAAAAGGAAAAAAATTAGAAGGTATATTTGCAAGTAACAACTGATTAATTTGTCTGCAAAGGGTCTTGCTTCTGTTCTAGGCTTTCTCAACTCACAGTACATTTTTACTGGGCTAGTTGGGATGTGTGCTCCAGCTCCAGTGTAGCTCTGATGGTGGTAAGGTACAAATGGAGGCAGATAGTTAGATATTCACTCTAGGTAGGAAAAAAGATTGAATTTAGGTCAGGCTTTGTTAATGTGAGTTTAACATGCTAATAGGAACCTGTTTTTTTTCTCATATGGTATGCCTTCCTGATGGATTTTTAGCAGAAGTCAAATTTAGCACCTTAAATGCACTCCCTTTAGGAGTTATTTTAAGCCAGAGTTTAATGTATCATGATAAATACTGGGCTTCTCTGCTTCTGGGCTGAACTCAGATGAGTGGTTTGTAACTTGTTAGATGGCTTGCAGTCAGTTGGCTCTGACTAACACTCTAATAGTATTTGGTTTTAGAGTTCTCTGTTTGGTGTGTAAGATCTCTTGCTTTTTAAACAAGAGAACTGGTTCTATAATGTGGAATTCTATTTATAATAACAACGTATGGGAATTCTTAAGCCTTGTTCTTATATTAAGTATGCATTGATGAACACCTCTGTAAATGTAGTGACTTCAGTTTATAAACAGTAATTAGGATTTATGAACATGTGTTTATTCTTTAAAGTTGGATTCTGATATGACTTGTAAATATTTTTCTTGCATAACTTTTTACTGCTTTTCCATTACATTATGCTGTAGTGAAGTTTTCACAGCTTTTTTTTTTTGCATTTCAGGTTTGCATCTGCAGGAGATGATGGGATTGTATTTCTGTGGAATGCTGAGGTTAGCTCCTTATTTTGGGAGTAGCTTGTGTGCTCTGGAAAGTGTAGAAGTTGGGGAGAGGAGTTAGAAATGTCTAACACTGAAAAAGCAGAATAAGTAAGAATTGCTTCATTGGCACTGTTTGAAAATATAAAGTGGAGGGAGTCCATCAAATCTTAGTTTAGAAAGGAGAGCCAGAAAAGTAAGTTATGTAAACCCAAAAGAACAGTAAGTTTAAAAAGTTAAGACTGTTTTGGGAATACTTACTGATTTTAGAGATCGAAGATGAAATGGTGACGTAAAAAACAGAAGTGTGTATGAACTTGAGGCTTGAATTCTTCTTTTAAAATGTGTTT
>VZTO01014747.1:3482-14159 GCA_013400615.1 Syrrhaptes paradoxus
GGGCTCTGTCCCCAGGCAGTGGTGGGACCCCCACCCATCCTCACCCTGCCGATGGTGTCGTCCTTGGCGAAGCTCTGGGTGCACCAGATCTTGGTGCTCCTCCTGCCCTTCTTGGGTCTCTCCGCAGCGGCCGAGGGCTGCGAGCGAGAGGAGGGGGCTGGAGCCGGACCCTCCCCAGGAATTGGGGGGGCCACGATGGGCGACGCTCACACCCCGCCGCTGCCCCGCTCACCTGGCTGCTGGCGGAGATGAGGGGGGCCGAGGGGATGCGGTGCAGGGCTTCCAGGCTCTGCAGCATCCCGTTCAGCTCCTGCAGCTTCGCCTGGCACTCCGACAGCTCTGCGGGGGGCACGGGTCAGGGAGGGGGGCTCAGGGCATCCCCCCCTGCCCCACACATCCCCCCTGCCCCACACATCCCCCCAGCCCCGCTCACCGGCCGAGCATCGCTCCAGCCCCTCGCTGTCCGTCAGCCAGGCGTCCACCTTGTCGCGGGGGCTGGCGAGGGTGGCGAGGGCGGGGGCACTGCCCGACGGCAGGATCCGCGTCCACGGGCCCTGCGCCAGGGGAGAAGGGGCACCCCCGGAGCTGCCGTCGGGACCCCCGCACCCGGACGCTGCCTCGTATCGACACCCCGAGGTGTCACCCACCTGCGCGGCGGTGGGGGTCCTCCCGGCGGGACCCCCCCTGGGGCAGGGCTGGGGTCTGTCCCCCTGGTGATGGGAGCAGAGGCTCCTCACCCAGCTGGAGAAGAGCTCCGGGGACTTGATCTGGGGGATGAGGGGAGAGTTGGGGTGGCAGGGACCTGGGTGGGGGGTACTCAAAGCCCCCCCAGTCCCACCGCAGCCCCCCCCCAGCACCTTGAGGTGGTAGATGTTCTCCTCTGTGTCCAGGTCGACCCGCTGCGCCTTCTTGTTGATGGACATGACGGACTGACGGATGTCGATGGCTCCGTGCAGTTTGTCCTTGAGGACCTGGGGGACCCCCGGGACCCCTGTTAGGGGGAAGACCCCCTTTCTCATGGGGTCTATGGGGTCTTCCCCACCCCGGGGGGGGCTGCGCGGCCACAGCCCAGCCCCACACTCACGTCCTGGCGCGTGGTGGCGTATTTCAAGATGCCGTTTTCCAGCACAAAGTACCTCTGGGGACAGAGAGGGACGATGGTTTTGGGGAGCAGAGACTGGTCCCTGCAGCCCCCCTATCCTGGGGTGCAAATCGCCCCCCAGGAGCGGCCGGGGGACGGGTCCCGGTGCCGGCTCTGCCCTGTCACCTTGTGCCAGCCCTTCAGGGGCCATTTCCTCTTCTTGAGCAGATACCCCTCGTGCCGCTGCGGCTCCCGGCCGGGGCTGCCCCCTGCGCGCGGCTCCTCCACCACCTCCCAGCTCTCCGAGCCCTGCGGGGAGGGACAGGGGTCAGCATGGGGGCTCCTCAGCAGCGGGAGCAGACGGGGTGCTCCCCACATTGTCCCTAGGCAGGGACACCCCGTACCCCAGAGGATGGAGCATCTCCGTATCCTCCTTCCTAAAGTGGGGTGAAGCCCCCCCGAGGCCCCACGGCACTCCCAGTATGGCCCCAGTGCATCACTGGGATCCTGCTGAGCCCCCCCCTCAAACCCGGACCCCCCCAACCTGCTGAACGCTGCTGCTGTGCTTGGAAGACACGGTGCTGTTGGAGCGCGACAGGGCCCTTTTCGGGGAGGTCGGGTCCTTCTCGTGGCTGCCCATGGCTGGAGGGGGGCAGGGGGACGGGGCCAAGCCCCCCCCTCCCGTCTGCACTGTGGGGCAGGGGGTCCGAGCTTGGCTGTCACCGTGGGAGCCGCTGCAAGGGGGGGGGACACCACGTCATGGAGCCCAGGGAGGGCATCCCCCCACCCTCACCCCTTCCCTTGCAGAAAGAAGGGTTGGGGGGCCCCTCCTGCCCCCCCAGAGCGGGGCACCTCGCACGTGAACTGCGCCTGGGACCCATAAACTGCTGCGTGAGACGGAGCCTCCGACCCACCCGCCCTTATCTCGCCTCCGCCGCCCAGCCCTCGCCCAGCTGCCGCCCGGTGGGTCCAGAGTCCATCCCGCCACCCCCCCATCGCCCCCCGGACCCGCTGCCACGGGGCAACCCCACGGGGGGCACAGCCGGGGGGGAACGGAGACCGGGAGCAGCCCCAGACCCTCCCAGCACCCCCGAGCCCCCCGAAAACCCCCGACCCAGGCACGCTCCATCCCGGCAGGGTGATGCCTTCATCCCTCTCCCGTACAGGAGGGGAACGGAGGCAGGGGAGGGGGAAAATGAGGCAGGAGGAAGCTTTCCCCTCCCCTCGGCAGCCCCCTCCCCTCCCAGCACTGCCCAGCCCGGCATCCCCGGTCGCTGTTGTAGCAACGGGAAAACCTCGGGACCGCGGCCAAGCCCCGGCACCGGCAGCCCCGGGACCGAGCCGAGCAGGACGGGGGGCTCCCATCACATCCCGCCCCCCCCCGACCCTCTGTGTGCTCCCACGGGGGCTAGACCGACCCCCCTCCCACGGGATCGGGACTGTGCCGGTGTCCCCGGGGGTCCCCAGCCGCCCCCTTTGCTGCAGCCCCCCACCAAGGGGGGGACAAAGCCTCCGCCTGCCCCGGGCACGACCCCCGGCAGAGGGGGGGGAAGCCCGGCGCCGCCCCCCCGTGGGGTGAAGCCCATCCCCGTGTCCCCACGCCGGTGTCACCCCCCCGGAGGGGGGGGCAGAAGGGGCAGGATCCGGCTGCGGGGGGCTGGCGGGGGGGTGCGGGGCTGGAGCGCCCATCCCGGGGGAGGGGGCGGGTGTCCCCGGTGCTCACCTGGGCGGGCGGCGGGCGGGCAGCCGGGGCCGGTCGCATCCTGCCCGGCGGCGGCAGGAACCGGAACACGGCAGGAGGCGGAGGCGGCGGGACGGAGCCGCTCGGTTCTGCCCCCTGCACCGTGGAGGACCGGGGACGGCAGCGCCCGGTGCCCGCGCCGAGCTGCACCCACCCGTGTCCCGGACAGACCCGCTGCCCCCCACCCGGGGACAGCTCCAGCCCCGGGGCACCGGGACGGCTCCTCTCCCGAATGGGGGTTCTGGGGGGGGGGGGTCTCTCCTCCTCCCCCCCCCACGGGGAAAGGCCGACCCACGATCTCAGCCCCCGTGGGGTGGGGGCACCCCCAGGAGAGGCAACACCCCACGGTGGTCCCACCCCTGAGCTTTGCTTTAGCCCCCCCGGGATTTCCTTCACCCCCCCAACACCCCTCTGCTCCAGAATCTCGGAGCAGCCCCCCACCCCTCCCCAGGGCACCGAGGGGCAGGAAGACCCCCCCACAACCCCCCCAAATCCAAGACGAGGTCTCCAGCGTCTCCTCCGCCACACAGCTCGCTTTAATGGACGGCGATCCCGCTCGGTCAGCATTACAGCACCCCCCCCTCGCTGCCCCTGCTCCCCCACGTGTGGGGGCTCAGCACAGGGGCTGTCCCCCCCTCCCCATCTGTCCCCGCTGCGCTCTGCCTCCTCCGGCCGATCCCGGCGACCCTCCGACTGCAGCCCCATGGCACCCGAAACACAGCCGGGACCTTCCCAGGCACCATCGGTGTGGGGAGGAAAGGGCCGGGGCTCCCCGAATGGGCTGGTGGTGCTGCAGGACCCCCAGTCCCACCGCTGGCTGCCCACCCAGGGCCCAGCCTTCGATCCCTGACCCCCCTCCCGACCACAGCCGGTGAAGGAGCCGAATCCCGGAGCCGATGGGGCCAGTGTCAGTGAGCCCCCGAGCTCTGGGCAGGGCCGGGCTCGGCCGGGGTCCCCGTCTTGCCATCCTGCAGCTGGCGGATGTGCTGATCCAGGAGAGCCGTGAGGTACGCGGGGCTGCGCTGGAGCAGGGAGGAGGTCTGGGAGGGCAGGAGGGCGAGGGAACCCACCGTCTGGCCCTGGGCGGCCTCCAGCGGGGGCAGCTTGGCGAAGTTCTCCACCCCCTGCCTGCTCAGGATGGTGTCGTCGATGCAGGCGCCTGGAGAGAGGAGCAGAGCTGAGGACAAGAGACAGGGCACCAGAGCCCTCTCGTCTTCCTCAGGCACCCACGGAAAGGTTTGTTCCTGGAACTCCCACCCCTCGCCACCCATCCTCTCATTTTAACAGCGATCCCACCGGAGGGAACACCGTTCCCCGGCGCCGGATGAGAGCCCCGAGCCCGGCGCCAGCCGATGGGGATGCAGGGAAGGCTCTCACCGAGGAGGTTGATCTGCGGCACTCCCTTCAGCACCCGCAGCATCTCCTTCGCCTTCGTTTCGCGGCTCACCAACAGGATATTGCGCGCCACAAAAAGAGGGAGGAGGTTCTTGTACTTGGTCTGGGACAGCACGGGTCTGACAATCTGGGGGGAGGCAGCTGTCAGAATAGAAGTGGGGAGCACGGAGGCTGCTTTCCCCCCCCCCAGCAGCTCATCCCACCTCTCCTCCACCCTCCCATCGCAGCCACCGCAGGATTTGCCCCCGGCAGCTCTGCCCCTACCTCGTTCAGGACAAACTTGACCTCGATGTTGTACTTTCGGAGGTAGTGCCTCATCATCACCATGTCCTCCCCGGGCATGGAGTTGTACTGGCACACGGCAATCATCCGATTGTCCCGGAACGCCTCCTCCACCTGCCGCCGTAACAGCCGCACGTAACCGTTGTCCTGAAGGGAGCAAGGAGCGAGGGGCTGCAGGGCTGGGGGCGAGGGCTGCTGCCTCCCCCCACTCTGACCCTGCAAACGGATCTACTGCCCTCAGATGCTGCAATGGATCGGGACTCACCGGGTTCCCAGCACTTGGATTACCAGCTGGGGCATCCCCCAGCCACCCCCGTGGGATGAGAAGGGGCGGGGAGCACCCTCAACACCCCGGAAAGCTCTCGGACGGGTGTCCAGCCAGGCTGACCCCGGGGCAGGGCTGTGCCGGAGCTCTGCGGACCCTGTGTTCGGTCCCATTAAGCACACAGACGGGGTGTGCAAAGCCGCTCGGTCTCCTGAGACAGAGGCCCCACAGCCGCACAAGGGCCACACACCAGAAAATCACCTCCTCGATCCTCTCCCTCGGGGCTTCCAGGCAGCGCGGCGGGACGGCCGGCCGCGGGGCCAGGTACTCGGTCACGGCCATCAGCTTCTGCCGCTGGAAGTGCATGGCCTTCCAGTGCCGGGTGACCGCTTTGGAACCGCGGCGGACGAACTGCAGGGCGGGCAGCCAGCCTGCGGAGAGGGGACGGACGGGCAGCGCTCAGGGCCTGGAGCCCCCGGGGGAGCGGGAGAGGGGCCGGCACCGGGGAGCAGGGCCCAGGCAAGGACAGGCCGGGCCGCCTGCACGCCCTCCCCCGCCAGGCCTGCGCCCGGGACCGCCGCCCGCCCCTTCCCCAGCCCCTCGGAGCCGCTCAGCCCCGGGGAGGAGCCCTCACCCCGCCGCCATGGCGCGGCCCCGCCGCTCAGCGCCGCCATCTTTGCCGCGGGAGCGCAAAGGCTGCTGGGAAGGCGGAGGACTGGCTGCGCCCATGCGCGAACAGGACGCGAAGTGCTGATAGGCGGAGGGGGAGGGCCCCCTTCGCCCCGCCCCTTCCGGCACCTCCTGTTTCCATAGCAACGGGCACGCTGCGGCCTGCGCCTGCGGGTCACTCCGAGCCTGGCCCTGGCCCTGCCCAGCCCGGGGGTCTCTGTGCCCTCAGCCTGGGGGCCTGGTCCTGGTGACCCCCCCCCGGCTCCATCCCAGGGGTCTCTGTGCCCCCAGCCCGGGGACATCCCAGCCCCATGGTCCACCCTCCTGCCCCTGGGACTCCTAGACCCCCCCCAGCCCGCCATTCTTTTCCGTACTGACCCTCCCAGCCCACAGCTTTCTGCCCCCCGTCTCCTCAGCACCTTCCCCTTGCAGAGAGCAGCGAGGCCAGACCCCCGCCAAACCCCTCCACAAGCCCAAGGAAGGGACAAGGACCCAGGCCACCCCCCCACCATGGCTGGGCAGGGGGAGACCCCACCTGCGGGTGAGTGAGCCACTGCGGGGGCTGCCCAGGAGGGTATGGGGGGGCTGGACCCCGCTGGCCTGGGCCCCATCACTCCGAGTTTCCCACAGACCACGAGCAGACGTCCCCAGGGGTGACCCTCACCCACAGCCTCATCGCCAGGAGGAACCCGCCCCAGCGGACGGAGCCCCAGCACCCAGAGAGCCGGTGAGAGTCCGCACAGAGCCCACCGTCACCGCCCAGCCTGTCAGGGCACAAAGGACACCCTGAGCACCCCTTTTCCTCTAGACCCCCAGAGCTGCTGTCCCCCGCCACCGTCCGCCTGGACCGGGAGAACATCCTTTCCATCGGGAGGCTCCAGAGCCTGCGGGGGATCCACAGCCTCTACCTGCAGCAGGTGAGGCACCAGGGCGGGCGCGGGGCCGCGGAGATCAGCCCTGGTCCTGCAGCTCCTCGGGAGCACCGCAGTCACCCCCAATTCTGCTCCAGGGTTTTGCCTGGAGGCTGGCAGCACTCCCTTCCGATGGCAGTGCCACTGATGGGACTCAGGCGAGGGTCTGGCATCAGCCGTTGGGTGTTTTCCAAACCCAGAACCTGTGGGTCCGCCCGAGCTCTGCCGGCTCTCCGTGCCACCACAGCCCCACACCCCTTCCATAAAGCTCCCATGGGACATCGTGTCACCCCTGTGAGGCTGGAGCAACCCCAGGGTGCTCCCAAAGTCTGATTTTTTCATGCAGTTTTTCATGTTACTTTTTTTTTTTTTCCCCCCCAGAACCAAATTGAGAAGATGGAGAACCTGGGCTGCTTTCCCAACCTGCGGTACAGGCACCTCCTCTCCCCGAGGAGATCGCTTTCCGTGGCCAGAGGAGAGCGGGGCTCCCTCCTTCCCTTGGCAGAGCTGGGGGGGGGTCGAGTCTCAGCCCCTGACAGCCCAGCGCTGCTGGCTCTGACCCTGGGGGCTGTGGCATCCCCCCCCCACTCACACCGCTGCCCTCCCCGCGCTCCGCAGGTTCCTCTCCCTGGCTGGGAACCGCATCCGCAGGGTGGAGAACCTGCAGCCCCTGCGACACCTGCGCGCCCTGGACCTGGCCCACAACCAGATCCAGACGCTGGACCCAGGTGGGAGGTGGGGAAGGGGCTGGATGTGGCCAGGTTCTGGGGAAATGCTGGCAGACCCCTGGTCCAGGCTGTGCTGGGCCCCTCGGGTCCCAGCCAGAGCCCCAGCAGACCCCCCCGGGGTGGTGTGGGTGTCCCGCTGTGACCCCCGCGCAGCCCCACGCTGTCCCTTCTGCTGCCAGCTCCAGACTCTGCTTCCACCTCGTGTCCCGCTCGGGCTCAGCTCAGCCTTGGGGATTCCAACCTCTTGGCAAAGCTGCTCCAGCCCGGACACCCCTCCTGCATCCTTCATCCCGCGGGTGATTTTTGGCAGAAGAGGGAGGGGCAGAGGGATAAATCCTCCCTCCCTCCTCCGGAGCCTTTTGCTCTTTTCCCCTGGGAAGGGGAAATCCCCCGTCCCCCTCCTCCCTGCCTCGGTTTCCCCAGCGGTGACGTGTCAGCCCGCTTCCCACAGCAGGGCTGCTGCCTCGGGAGCGGGTGAGGAGCTGCGGGAGACGGGGAGCAGGAGGGTTTGCTGGAGGGTGGGGGGCTCAGATCCCATCTCAGCACCCTGCTGCCTTCCCTTCGATCTCTGCAGACGAGCTGCCCCGCAGCCTCCGGCTCCTGGACTTAACGGGAAACAAATGCACCCACCAGCACGGATACAGGTGGGTCGGGGGAGCGGAGGGGGAGAGCAAGCCCCCCCAAAGACACACGAGCCCCTCAGCAGGGCACAGCCCCCCCCCCAGTATCAAACACAGCCTGAGCCCCCCACCCCAGCCCCAGAAATCTGAACCTCTGCTCTCCCCCCAGGCCAGGCTGTGGGGTGGGCACGGTGACAGGGTGACCGGTGTGCAAAGCGGTGCCGGGGGGGGACGGTGACGGGGGGTTCGGTGCGACCCCAACCTGCTCCCGAGGCGATGCCGCAGGTGGGGGAACATCGGCTCTTCCTCCGGTGTTTGCAGAAAGCTGGTGCTGGGGGCCCTGCCCCACCTCCTGCAGCTGGACACCCAGCAGGTCCCTCACCGCACGGGCGAGGAGGAGGAGGAGGAGGAAGGAGGCTCTGGCAGCGAGGAGGAGGAGGAAGATGAGTCGCTCTATGAGCCCAGCGGCCCTTTCACTGCAGGCAAAGGTGCCCGGGCTGAAGCAGGACAGTCCCTCTGTCCCCAAGGGTGGCAGGGAGCTGGGGTGGCCGTGCCAGGTCTCCTGTCATCCCTCTCCCTCCATTCCTGGCAGATTTCTTTGCGGATCTGCAGCAGGAGCTGGCCGGGCGCTCACAGCGGAGGCGGAGGAAGGCTCTGGAGGAACACCGGACCCGGCTGGAGGAGCTGGAGGAGCTGCGGGAGCGCTGGGACCTGCTGCTGGCCCCTGATCTGCTCACCCCCGGCAGGGACAGAGCCACCTGCAGCACAGCCCCGGCACCCAGGCGGTCCCAGCCCCGTCCCCAAGCAAAGCTGGGGACACATCTGCCACCGCTGCCAGCGCCCGGCGGGCAGCACACCGGCCTGCAGCCCTTGCGAGCCCCCAGCGGGAGCCAGTCCCAAAGCAAGGCTCCGGAGGAGGACACCCGCCCCAAAGCAGCGAGAAATCGGCCGTTACCCCAAATCCCCCGCAGCAGCACGGCGCCGCGCAGTTGGGATTAAAGCTCTTTATTCCTGCACCGACCTGTCTGCCACGGAGCCCCCAGCCCCTCCGCCAGCCCCAGAGGAGCCCCCAGCCCCGCTGCCAGCCCCAGAGGAGCCCCCAGCCCCGCTGCCAGCCCCAGAGGAGCCCCCAGCCCCAGAGGAGCCCCCAGCCCCGCTGCCNCCCCCAGCCCCGCCACCAGCCCCAGAGGAGCCCCCAGCCTCACCACCAGTCCCAGAGGAGCCCCCAGCCCCACTGCCAGCCCCAGAGGGGCCAGGATCCTGGGAACAGACACGCCGGGCTGCGGGCAGGACTCCATGTCCCGCTCCAGGTCCCTCTCCTTCCCCCCCCCACTTCAGGCCACCTCCCAAAGTGCCGATTCCTCCGGGGCAGGTTGGGGGGCCGGAGGCTCCGCACCCCCAGGCAGGGTCGGGCCATTCCCCCCACACCGTCAGCAGCAGATCCGCCGCGGGAGGAGGTGAGGAGCCAGGGCTGGGCACCGGGAAGGTTTTCTCATCCCCTATCCAGGAGCAACGCCACGGGCGGGGGGTCAAGCCCAGGGTTTAGGGGTAAAACTTCATCTCTGCCTCCACGCAGTCGAAGAAGAGGTCGGCCAGCTCCTCCGGGCGGGGGGTCACCGTGCCCCCCAGCAGCGCATTCATCCCCTCCAGACCCTGCTTCTCCAGGTCCCGCAGCGTCTCCAGGAGCTTCTGTCCTCGCTCCTGGGGGGTCGGGGAGGGAGGAGAGCTGGGACCGGGCACCCCCAGGGAATTCAACAGCCCCATGTCCCCAGGGGCAGCGGGGGGGTCCCAGGGCAGTGGCTGGGGAGGGGTCTGTGGTACCTGGTCCCTCTCCATCAGCTCCAGCGCTGCCTGGTGCCGGCGGTAGAGCTCGTGCCGCCGATCCACGGTGCTCTGGAACCGCGGGATCGTCTTGGCGGGGTCGTCGCGGAAGGTGGGAGATGTCACCTGCGGTGTGGGCTTGACGCCGGCCACAAAGACGAAGGGCTTGAAGACAGACCTGACGGAGATGAACATCGGGGACATGTCCCCCCTGGGGACACCCAGCCCACGGCGTGGCTCTGCTTTGTCACCGTCACCCCTGAGCGGGGCTGTCCCCCGCCGGTGGCCTCACCTGGAGGGGTCGGGGGTGGCGGTGAAGAAGTGGACGCAGGGCACGGCGGGGTCCCGCGGCAGCACCGCCACCATGCTGCCCGCCGTGCGGAACCCCTCCGAGTCCACGCAGATCCCGCTGCCCTTGTCCCGCAGGATGGCCATCAACGTCTCCGCCGTGATGTGACCTGGGGGGTGACATGGAGCCGTGTCACCACCAGCACAGCCGTGTCACCGCCGGCACAGCCATGTCACCGCCGGCAGAGCAGTGTCACCGCCGGCACAGCCATGTCACCGCTGGCAGAGCAGTGTCACCACTGGCACAGCAGTGTCACCAGCGTCAGCTGTGCCACGGCTGCCATGTCCCCATGGACACAGAGATGCCAGGGTGACCCATGGGTGGCTGTCCCTGTCCCTGTCCCTGTCCCCACCTGCGTGCTGCCGCAGCAGCTCCTGGCCGGCGCGGTAGCGGGCTTTGGCAGCCTCCATGCGGGGGGGTTGGTTTGGGAGGGAGAAGACGTCGGCGAAGCTGAAGGCCCCCTCCCCGCTCCACCAGCCCTGGCTGCGCGCGTGCTGCCGCAGCCCCGCGTGCTCGGCCGTCAGCTCCGTCCCGATGCTCAGCTGGTTGGAGATGTTCCGGCTGCCCTCTGGGGGGGACACGTCAGGGTGGGCAGGGGGACAGGGCTCCCTGTCCCCCCAGTATAACCAGTGCCTGCTCACCTCGGATCCACTGGCTGCCCTGTCCTCCCAGTATAACCAGTGCTGGGTAGGGGGGACAGGGCTCCCCATCCTCCCAGCATAACCAGTGCCCGCTCACCTCAGATCCAGTGGGTTGGGGGACAGGGCTCCCCATCCTCCCAGTATAACCAGTGCCCACTCACCCGGGAACCACGG
>VZTO01014748.1:0-35000 GCA_013400615.1 Syrrhaptes paradoxus
TTTAAATGGCATGATTGTTATATCTGTACACTCCGTTTTCTCCTGGAATAGGCAGATAAAATAAAAAAATTACCACTCTCTGCTACCAAAAAAAAACCCCAAACAAACCCAAAAAACCNATTGTTATATTTGTACACTCCATTTTCTCCTGGAATTGGCAGATAAAATAAAAAAATGACCACTCTCTGCTACAAAAAAAAAACAAACCCCAAAAAAACACCACCACTTCTAAATACTGGGAAACAAACAAACAATGTTGGAGTTCTGATTTTTGACTCAGTATGGTTCTGACCAAACCACTTTGCAATGAAGAGGCAGCCAAAACCCTAAAACAGATAAGCTGTCATTCTGATGGACCTTATTTGTTGTGTCAGTTGTACTGCATCCTACAATATCCTGAGTCCAGAGTTTCCATCTTTCTGCTTTTAATTCCCACTCAAGACTTATGTTCCAGGTCTTTATTTAATCCTTCTTCCTAGTTTTGTCCCATTAACCATTACAACTTGCCAGCATGCAGCTAACTGGCCAGGTAATCACATGAAGGTTCTAGTTAAATTTTGATGTCAGTTTAGGAAGGAGCGTGATTTTAGAGAAGACTGCACTCATGTAAGAGCCTGTTAAGGAAGGGGGAGAGGTGGGAGCAAAGTTGAGGAATGCACTGGAAGTGTGAAGACCTCCTTGTCCAAGGCAGTGAAGGAATCTCAGTCTGACATATTCCTTTTCACCTGTGCTTGCTGGGAGATGTTTGAGCAAGCTGCACAAGGCCAGCGAGAACAAAGAGCATCTAAGTTTTAAGCTGAAGGCAGTGAGATACAGGACAGACCACCGGCTTTGAACAGACTTCAGATGAAGTTGTGATTAGGACATATTGAGAAAATACTTTCAGGTTTCTATCTCAAGATTGGACAGACTAGAAGTCAAAACCGCTGCTACAGTTGACACTCCAGCAGCTCAGCTGGATGCGCTGTCTTGCAGAACACCACCCTGAGGCTGAAGGGCCGGCCGTGGCCCCAGAGATGTCCTTCCTTGCCTCTCGAGCTGCTGCAGAGTTGGTGGAGCTAAAGCAGAGCAGCTCCTGTGCTGGGTGGAACTAACGTGGCACATGGGCAACGCTGGCAAGTCTTCACAAAAATCCAGCAAGAGGGTGAGCACCTGAGAGGATGTCTGTAGTGTTCTGTAGGTGCTTCCTCAGGCTCATCAGTATTTTCTCACGTCTTTTGGACCACCTAGGTCCAAAGCACCATCTGTACTGGGTGACGCACCTCACCGCGAGTCCTAGTTTTGCTTTAGTTCGGGCTACGCAACTCAACACACAGATGTGTCACAACTGGAAAGCCTTCCCTAGCTCACTTGTGATCCCTGGCAGAAGTCAGACAGAAAGAGAAATGATACTTGTCCGGAGGCGAGTCCCTGCTGTTCTACTCCTAGAGCTGGAGTCCTAGGAATTCCACTGTCTGATCTACAGGAGGGAGTCTATGAAAAACCTTGGTTAGGTTCTGGAAGCTCAGTACTATGGACTCTTCAGGATTTTCCAGGGCATGAAGAAAACCCAACTATGTCATTTTCTTGAGATCAGCTCCTGATACAAAGGGTCTGGACACGTGTGTGTGTTTGTGTGTGTGAAATCCCACTGTCTAAGTGTGATGTAATTTAGGTATTTTGGCACAGCAAAACAGAACAGAATTACTTTTCCTATTATCTTGCAAAAGTTGTTGAAAATGATGTGAAATATATTCTCTAGGAAAAAAAAAATCAAGCTTTTTTTTAATGCAATTTCTTTGGCGTTTATTCATTTGTTATTCATTCACTCTCTTTCATGTTGCGAAGGCTTTCTATTATGAAACATTCTGTGAAAAAAAATGAACAAAAAAAAAGTATACTACTTCTTTAAAATATATTGCAAGAATCCTCATTTCCAGATTTTTATTGCAGCACTAGCTGGTATTCTTGCATGCAGTTTTGTAATTTATTCTGAACATTCCACTTAAACCTTTTTTCAATAGCATGATTTTATTAGAGTCAGCTCACTGGACTTTCCCAAAAAGGTATTTAAGATCAAATAAAACCAGTGCTTGGAAAAATATCATTACAATATGAAAGCAGTTACAAAAACATTAGTACTGCAAAGTTTTATTTCAAATGGCTGAGCCTGCTGTACCCCAGGTTATTGCACTTCTACTTCCTCAGACACACTCACCGGAAAAATGGGAAAAACTGTCATCTTAGCAGTTTTTACCTGTTTCTCAAAAAAAGCACCCAATTTATAGGGAGGCAGCAATTTTTTTCAGCACCACCATTAATAAGAACAGCAAACTCTCCTTTGTTCCTGCATTCCTTGTCTATGCAGAGGATTGTTTCTCTCACGACTTGCCAAGTGGTCGGCTCCAGGGACCTCAGGAATACCCTGGAGTGAATGGATTTGGGTAAAACAGTGAACCCAGTGGTGTGGAGGTGTAGCTTGGCAACTAGGGCAAGTCTGCTGCGGATACAAATAAAAATGGTTCATTTAAGCAATGTGTGCAGGGTGACTTTCCCTGCACTGGAAACAAAACACCCTCTGGGCTTTACCCTGAGGATGCTGCCCAGCAAGGATGCTGCTGCCCGGGGGTAGGAGGGTGCTGTGCCCCACACCTGGCAGCCAGCGCTGCAGCACTGGGTCCTGTAGTGGCCAGTAACCACCAGCCCCGCTCCCTGCGGGGATTCCAGCAAGCGGCCAGTCCAGCAGTACTGGGGTCTTGGGCTGTTTTCTCTCCAGCACCAGTAGGATAAGGCCATGACTGAGCCAGCCCAGAGCCTGCCCATCCCTCATTTCCCAAAGGACAGAGCCCAAACCTCCATGGCAGAGCCATGAGCTGGAAGAAGCTGCCAGGCTTGCAGCTCCTGCCCAACTTCACAGCTGGGCGGCTAGGGCAAGGATTTTCCTTCTTTGCTTGTTACTTGCATCAGAAGGAAGATAACTGACAGCTGGCACTGCTGGACCTGGAGTTCAAGCTGACGTTGTTCGGTATTTTTGAATTTCATAGGATATGTTTTAAAAGAGGTCTTTCTGGGGGTGTTCCTGCTCATAACCTCCCTTTAAATGTCAGTGGTGGTCAATGGAAAAAAAAATCCTTAAACTCAACTAAATTAAAACCTAATCTAGACTTTAACGAATATTAAGAAGGAAAATAAGGGAAATCTTAATTACTGTATCATCACATTCTCTGACACAGCATTTTATTTGCTGTTCTTTGTATTTAAATGCTTATATTTATTTTATGAGACAAATCTAAGAAGCAAGTAGTTATTTGAATAGTATCCCACGGAAGCAAGTTGTGTTCCCTTTTTCCCAACCCTTTTCCAGGCTGTTTTTTTCCAAACAGGCTGTGTAGCAGAGCAGCATCAGCACACTTAAGTTTGAAGATTGGGTGTTATGTGCGGACTTTTAAATCCTCTTTTAAAATTGCAAGTTACTGTTCATATTACTTTTCTAAGTAGAAATATGCTTAAAAAGTAAAGTCTTTATTGCTTCTTAAAAGGCATAGTGCTCTGTGATAAATTCTCATATTTTGACTGTTAATATGTTTGAATGAAAATTATTTATACATTTTGGTGAGGTTGAATGGTTTTCATTTGATTGCTGCCTCTGGAAATGAAAGCAGAGTAGCAGGAAATTTACATGTCATGCTGTGATGTATATCCAGATTATGAGATGATTGTGCAGCAGATGAACACCAAGTAAAATCATTTGCATCAAACTGTGACAACTGCAATTCCTGACAAGGCCTCTTAGTTTTTTGGGCTATTATCATTGTACAAGAATATAATCTATTGACAGCAGGGCTGTTTAATACATTTAAAGGCAGACAGTGGAAGAAATCTTAACTGTTTTCATTCACCACTGCACAAGGGTGCAGATCAAAAGTGAATTATATTTAAAAATATGCATGTATGATGATAAGATGCATGACATTCATCAACCTGTTTAGTCATGGTTAAGCTGCGATGGTGAAGATCCAATATTACTGCCATATGTGGTCTGAAATAGAGACGTGAGACTGAAAATTATATTATTGCCCAGCAGAAGTGAATAAACAGGGGAAGACATTCTTTCTTAATCTTTCTTAACCTTTCTTCTTGGATTAAATTCTGCCCTTTTGTACTTTGTAGAAGTATTGTGTTTTAACTTCAGCTAAGTAAATTTAAGCTTTTTAAATCTGCTGGGGTTTTATTTCCCTTTTCTGTGGCAAAAAAGCATCCCTGTTTTTTTCTGGAATAATAATAAAAAAGAGTTGCCTTTGTAGGACTTTCAATATCAACTGGCTCTGGATCAGGATCCAAATAAACACTAATGTATTCTTTTTCCTATGTCAGGCCAAATCTTTAAAATTATTGGGCCAAATTAATTAAGGTATTAAGAGAGAAACAAGGGACAAACTATCTAATTCTAAAAAAACATGTTATGGTGCTCTTTACAAAACGCTGCAATCCCCTCCAAGATCCAGGGCAAGCAATTCCTGATCTACTTACATTTTGGAGCATATTAATGTGACAAATCCTGTTCAACCTGTTCATCACAGCAGTCAAAAGGTAGCTATTACTGTGGACACAGCCCTGAAGGCACAGCTCCCTGACAACGCGGGGCTCCAGCCTGTGCGTGCCCTGCAAGCTAGTGATACTGGTGCACGCTCTCCATGCAGAAAAGAGCTGCCGCCAGGTACCTTCGGGGCTGTGCTGGTGACTGTAGCACCACAACCGACGTGATATAAATGGGGATCTTGCCAAGAGGTAAGTTTTAAAAGGTTTTATTAATTGATCTTAATCCTCCCAAAGAGAATAGGAGAGTAGGGCCAGAAAAGAGAAGTCTGGGGGAGGGACGTCACTGCTAAGCTGCGCAGGTGGAAGGGAGCTGTGCTGGAAGTAGCTGGTGTCCCCAACAAAAAGAGCAGAACTGATGTGGGGAGGTGCAGCTCAACCACAGCCCAGTACAAGCTGGGTGCTCTCAGATGAGCACACCCAGAATTGCAAGTGTGGTGCAGAAACCCTTAAGCAACACCAGCGCAGGACCGCAGGCTGCATGGCAGCCCATATCCTGGACCCGACCTGTTTTCCCAAGCTCAAGAGCTCGAACCTGAGCAAAGAAGCCTGGTTTGTCTCACCACACCTTTTACCCAGCTCAAGGCAGGGCTCATTCCAGGGTCTCCAGAAGCCCATATTGCCTCTGGGGAGCTCCTGCAGACAGCGAGAAGAGACAACAGTCAACCCCCCAGAAAGGCAGCGGGCACTGTGGACAGCATAGGGCACAAACAGCCTGGGGAGCACAGAGAGCCACAGGCAGACACAGGGTGTTCATTTTACCATGAAGGGAAGAATTTCAGCATATTTGTATTGCTATTAGCTCCAGAATCAAGAAAGAAAGAGAGATGGAACAATTAAAAAGTGCTAGCTTTTAAAAATTTCTTTCTTGAATTTTGCTTGCAGTCGGCGAGGATGGCATTTTTTCCTCTAAGAAAAAAACAGGATCTTATGTAGGCATGTCTGCAGATGCTGGAGGTATTTTGGAAAGGCAAGAAAACTACTATTTCTGAGATCCTCAAAAAAATTGCAAAGGTTGGCACCATGATACTATGCACACAATACTGGCAGGAGATTCCCAGGTGCAATGGCTGCATATACCGAAGTTTTCGTTAGTGCACTATTACTTAGAAAACGAAGCAAAGACGAAGGGCTAGGAACTCCTGGTTTCTTTTTTCCCTCCACTTTTGACTCATGTGATGCAGTATCAGTCATCAAAGCTAACTTTTTGTCAGTCCCTTAATGATAAAAAGGGAAATACGCAGTATTTCTTACCTCCCACAGCTGTCGGTGGGTTTGATTGATGTTGACAACGGCATTTCTGGTGCCATGTGTAAGGAGTAGTTGCTCTCTAGCCACCACGGTCCAGATTCCCATTGGTAGTCCATTCCTGCCTTTGCCTGCACTTTCTGTGAAGCGTAGTGGGCTCTGGAGATCCCAGAGGGATGTTGTAAGCTGTAAAAATGATTAGAAATAAAGAAAAGGTTTTAGTGATTTTGTAGGGAAGCCAACAATGATGCAAATGGAGTTTTCTCTTTAGACTGAGATGGAAAACCAGGATGTGCTCCACCACTATGCGAATTCCATGACAATTAACGCTTGTTTCGCTCCACCAAGTGCTCCAAATACATGTAGGGTTTCATCTTCTGCTAAGCAGTGTTTAAGTTAATGATAAAAAGAGATCATTTTCCTGTGGATAGAAGAGTGTATCATTCCTGCTTCAATAAAACAGGAAAAATACCTGTCTGACTGGGACAAGAAATTTATATCCGTGTTCATAAACATGGGTAAGGACAGTTGGATTTTGTATCATCCAAAACCCAGAGTCCTTTCTACGCATTATCAGACCTTTACTTCTACCCTCATCCTGAGAATGTTTTATACATACCATATTTTTTTCCTGGTACCAAACTGTTACCCGAGTCATTACCCCACTCCTGCCAGTGCAGAAGAGGACACCCACCCAGTCCCACCTTGTGATGACACCAACATGCCCTCCACTGGCATGGCCCGAGTGCTGGTGGGAGCTCAAACACACCGCGAGGCTGGAGCACTCTAGAACATTTCCATCTCCTGAATGGGGTTTTCTGTGTGTTGCTTTATTTCAGCATTGGAGAGGTTGCTGCATTTGGTAAGGCAGCTAAATACGAACCATTTGGGGGTCTTTCAAATGTCAGCGTAGCGCTAATATGAAATCAAACCTGGTTTTATTAGATACTCCTGATTCACCAGAGAAAACCTACAGATTAAAAAGTTATCAGGTTTACGATGTCGTCCTTTTTGGAGCTGAGGAGCAGCTGTTGCTACATAACAGTGCTGAGCATGATGAACATTTTGGGAGAAGGGGTAATTTTTAAATAAAAAAAAGACTGTAACTATTCTGGAAGAAAATCTGGCCACTAACTTCATTTGACATGTGTAATAGACTGTGATAGTTTTTTAGGGACTGCACGATGCAAAGTAAAACGAAGCTGGTAATAAGCAACTTGGCATTTATTCTTTATGTAGGAATATTTGTTCCTCAAAGTCAGACTATGTGGAATATTAGCATTTGAATAAATTATTCAACACTTTCTAGAGAACGCAAGGGGAAAAAATCTTTTCAGCATTATAACATGACAATCTACAGGGTAGTAGAAAAAGAAGGCTGTCATTTTTTCTTCAATTACAAAAGGCAAATATTTATTATTTATAAGTATTCGCCTTGTATAGGCTTAAATGTTATTTATGAACCTGTTGCATAGTGATTTTCAATGTAACTCATTATTTTTAGCCTTAGGGTGTTGTAAAGGAGCATGGATATATTTAATGACACTCTGCTAGTCAGCGCAATTACACTGTAATCATTATGTAAAATGTGCTATTAATTAAACCAATTTCTAGTTAGAACATTCTCTTCTGCAGGGCTTAATCTTAATCTCTGGCAATCTTTCTCTCTGTTTTTCACCCATTAAGTATATGATTACTTTTTAAGTTACATATGATAAAATATGTTTTTATTTTTAAGCTTAATATGCTCAATTATTTGTATTTATCATGCCATTTGCCTGACTTATTGAAAAGGCTTTATTTGCCAAACAAAAGAAAAGAAAAAAGAAACATAAGATCAGGCAGTTATCTGGGAGTCAACAGTAGTTTGATGGTTGACAATTGTTTCCGATATGCTTTTTAGATGTTGTATGAATGAATTTAATTTTCCGTTCAGAAACATTTCCTCTTCAGTCTTCTCCTTTTATCCTAATTACCACACAGAAATCTATACCTCTTTTTAAACGCTTGGTTTATACACAGAGGCAAATCTCCATATTTTCCCCCATTGGACTGGCTCTTTATGTTCCTATTTTGTTAAAAGAAATGTAGCTATACTAAAACATTGCTCAGTCTTAATGTAGTTGACATGAACACCAACCAAATAAATATTATTAAGGCATTATGGTATTTTTTCAGCTACAGATTAATACTGTTAACAATTCTAGTTAAAATAATTGCATCTAAATGTCTACTACACTTCAGAAAAGGAAAAAACCAGTTTTTTAAGTCATCCTTGCTCTGCTCTGCAATGACCCCTTGTGGAAAAAAGACTTGAAAGAGGAGGAATCGGCTCTAAAGTCTCTGTGAATTCCCTGGAAATTTGCTATAAATATGTAAGAGCAACAATATTTTATTCTTGCAAAGCCTGATGGTCAGGGATTATGGACTACTAAACCCAAAAAGCCTTGGGTCCATTTTTTCTGAAGTCCCAAGCTTTTGGGAGGTCTTCAGTTCTGGGTCTCCACATCAGGGTGTCCATCACAGACTCCCAAGGCAGCTCCTCCTCGGTCCATGCAGCAGATGCGAGCAGACCACCGCCACCTCGCCATGCTGCCGCGTGTGAAACCATCTCTCCTGCTTAACATTTCCAGTTGCTAAAGAACTCATAAGGGGTGGTGTAAATCAGGAATACTTATTTTAAAAGAATTAAAACACCAGCCTCCAGATTTACTCGTGTAAGTGGGGGGAATAGGGCCCTACGTGGTGTATGCGCTTCCTCATCTCATCTCATCGCATTCTGCGAAGGTTGTCACCTGCACCAGCAAACAAGGAGCAGATGGCCAAGAATCACACAGTCATCAATCTGAAACACCCACTGAACCCACCACGCAATCCAACAAACAGTTGTCACTGCGCTAAGAGGCACCCAGCAGAAGCTCGGGGCCGTTTTCCCAACTGACTAACATCCTCTGTACTCCAGCTTTCATTAAAGAAGTAAAAACCTCTGGGAAAAGTGTTCCCCAGTCAGTTTATAAAGCTTTTGCAGGTTGAGGCAGAGCCACTGGAATATAAACTTTCTCCCTGGAAGTACGAGTAGAGAAGGATACCACAGATTCCCTGAAATCCTCTTGTATTTTCCAAGAAAAATTCAAGTATAAACCAACATGTCTGCAACCTGCCTGCAGCCGGATCTCACGAGATGACTGGATCCAGCCCAGCTTCCAGCTTTGCCCAGTGAGGTGGCAGCCGCAGCAGAAGGCAGCCAGAGAAGAGCAGGTTTGGAAGGTGGCAAGAGGACTCCAGGTACCATGTCTCTCATTCTGCATTTTTTCTTATGCTCTGAAACAAACCAAGGATGTGGAAAAAAAGATGCTGGATCCTCCGACTTAGGGACTCAGCTCCTCCACTCGCCGGTCTGCCCCAGAGAGGCTGAAGCAGGCTGTGGGGCTGTGAGCAGCTGGCAGCTTTGCTGTTTGTATGGCACTCCAGCACCAACTGGAAATCCCTGCAAGAGCTGTTACAGCAGTTTACTGGTTTCTCAGTAAGTGCCCAGTTCACCAAAAGTGCCCAGTAACAAAGGCCATAAACTCCGTGATGGAAAAGTAGGAATTCTGGCTTTGGGACACGGTGCATGCCCACTGCCCGTCTCCCCTGCCTGCCCAGCCTCAGTCTCGTCTCACACACAGTAAATACATATATAAATAGCAAAATGTATAACAATGATGTCTACATATAGTCCACAATGTCAGCAGGAAAGGATCACGAGGTGTGGTCTCATCCCGGATCCCACTTTACATTCCATCAAGCTGTTATCCCCCTGTGCTCAGGGCACAAAAAACAGCGGAGGGGGCATCTGCATTTCTTGACACTTCTCCTTTCCCCATTTTTAACTTTATTTTCAGGCTGTTTTTCCCTGGATGAACCCAGGCTTCTCTTGCAGGCTCCTAGGGAGCCATGAGCTCACTGATCTGGCAGCAGGTAGCTTGCAAAGAATCCCTGGCGAACAGTTCGCTGCAACTCTATTTTTAATATACATTGCTGACCCTAATGATGGTCTATTGAGATGAGGGCAAGGAATGTCTGATCAAGTGGAGATTAATTTTTGACTGTGCTGTCTGGAAATGCATGAAAATGCACTCCTTTTTCTATTTAGACTCACAGGATGCTTTGATTGATTGACTAGTTTACAAATGAAGGTGATAAAATTAGGTTGAAGACCACATACATTTCTTAAAATGAGTCTGGCTGGTCGTGGAGACAATGAGGTTTGGACAGATTGTATTGCTGGTTTAGGCAATCTTCTGAACATGTCAAGATTTATAGACCTGTACTGTAATGTTACAATTGCGGCTCACTGATATAGGTTTCTTTTCAAATTCTTTCCCATTTTATTTGAAAAAGGCCATTAGAGAGTTATAGACTACTGAAAAAGCTTTTTCTTTGCTAACCCTTAATAAACTCTTCCAAACAAGGACTACTGCATTTTTGTATTAAATTTAGACCAAAATCTATAAAACATGTTTTCCCAGGTTTGGATAATTTGATTATTATTATCTAAATGGAGTTATGGTTCATATTGGCTTGCAGTAGCATACATAGTAAATAAAAGATAACTTAAGGTTTGTACAACATCTGGAGACACTGAGGATTTTTCACTCTTCATTTGGATTACTGGATTTTGGGAATGGTGAGTATATTTCCCTAGGTTGAGAAATTATAAAAATAAAATCCTCAGAATGTGGTGCTGAAATTAATGTTGCATTGAGCTAGAAAAAAAATTACTATTAACATTTCTTTATTCTTATTGTTGCACAAATACAACAGAAGCCTTGGGATTTTCTTAATAAAACAGACAAGGTTTACCAAACAAATGAAAACAGACGACGATGGGTTTCATGCAAAATTAAAAACCATGATGACATTAAAAATCATTACAAGAGAAGAGCAATAGATAAGATATCAAAGCTCTTTATGAATTAATAATAAATTCTATTTTATACATTTTGCCGTCAGACTAATGTTATCCAAGAACTTTGTCAGTGATGTCCTAGAGAGGGGGCCTGGCTACATTTCAAATGTGAGCTCCCAGATTTTGTTTTTATGTATTTTCCACTGAAAAAACATCAAAATGTGATGTTTTCATGTGTTTGGAGTGCCTGAGGAAGACAGGATCAAGGGTTGAACAACTATACACAGCTCTCTGTATTTATGATATTTATTCATGTCCTGAGCTCAGCACGTCCTGTCTTGCTGGGGAGAGGCGTGAGGATGCCCCAACAATGAATGAGGCCAGGTCCCTTTCCTGGTGGGGAGGACATACCTGAGGAGCAGGATGTGAGGCTTTGGGAACAGCAGAGGCATTTGAGGGGTGGGAGCCTCAAGGGCAACGCTGGATGCCACCGTGACCCATCAGGCAGATGAAAGCGGCTGCTCTAATGAAAGCCCTGTGGGAGCATTTCCACTTCCCACAGAAGCTTAGAGGTGGGAGGATCAAATGTGCCTGGACAGCCTGTGAGCATCCCTCCTTCCCTGGGCTGCAAAAAATACGTCCTTTGTTGGGGTATGGCATAAAAAACCCGACTCCCTCTGCCTCGGAGGCAGGCTTCTTCCTCACCCAGCAGTACCTCACTCCAAGCTTGGGCAGAGCTCCTTGTTTCACCACCTCCCCGGGACCTGCCAGCCACAAGGCAGGATTTGCATTTAATTAATTTACCTGCGCCCTCAAGGGAGACTCGCCTTTGTCCAACCTAAGCACGGCATCCTTTCCTTCAAAGTTCATCCTTAAAAAACAAATATGGAGATTTTGGAAGGAGATGAGGATCAGGAATCAGGGTAAAGATGAGGCTGCCCCCCTGCAGAAGGGGCGCACAGCCGCACACAGCCGGGAGGTTTCAGATTCTCAATTATCAAGTGAAGATCTGCGAGGGGAGGAGTGGTGAGAGACGTGCCCAGGAAGTTCACAACGTCAAAGCATCACTCATCTAACGCTCGGATGTTGACAGCAGCAGGGCCATGAGCTGCTGCTTCTTCTACGCTCATCCCGAGCTCACGGCCAGCCCTCCACAGCTCATGGGATGCTGCTCTGCAGTTTCCATTTCAACCAGCTGGCGTGAGGTTTATCCTACTCTGCTGGCTCCAGATTTCAAAATAAATTTGATACAAGAAGAAAAAATAAATATATTAAGTCTGAAATCAGCTGGCTACTAAAGACCCAGTGAGCGTGGGGGTTGTTTTTCTGTAGGGCTCTGGCAATGTATATACAGATTATCAGAAGATGGGATTGCTCAGGCCAGAGCACTGACCACACTCTGAGCTTTGCATCCTGCTGCAGATGGGTCCGTGCTGATTTTTAGTATAAATAAAACTCTGTACATTGAGGAAAAAACAGCAGTAAGCAACAGAACAAATGCTCTCTAAATCTAATGCTAAATTTCTGATCACAGATGAGCTAATTTTCAGTTCTTTGCTTCTGATGCATAAAAAAAAGATTACCTATTAAAAAGACAGCATTAAACAGAAGAAAATAAGCTGTCAAATCAGAAAGGACCTTGATATTCCTGCCTTAAACGTGATTACTTCCCTCTATCTATCCTAAGGCGCTTGAAAGCAGGTTTACTCTCCTCCCCACCCACCGTAATATGAGCGACTCCTGTAATAGCTCTAAATGTTTTCTAGGAATGCAGGAAATCCTCGAGCAGAGGTATTTAAAGGTTTAGATATGTTTGAAATACAGCTATTTTTCAATCTTCGAAGCCAGCCAATCCAGGTGCCTGTTAGTCTACAAGTGTCTGCCATCTTTCTCTGATTGTCAGTGCAAATAGACTGATGGATCACTTCCCTGTGTCACTGCTCTCGACTGGTGACAATCAGTGAAATGATTGTGTCTGCCTCTACACATATCTGTAATTGATTGCCTAAACCCTAGGACTCTCTTTCCCAGTTGATATGATGGAACATTGGACTGAAATCACTCTCGATGAGGAGGAGTCAGGACCATTTGTTATTTACTTCTTTCCTTGTGCCTTTCTTCTCCCCTGCTTGGATTGTCCCACAAGAACACATTATGGTAATCAGACAGAATGTATGTATAGGAATCAATCAAAAGGAAAGCCCTCACAAGAGTTATGACATTACAAAGTCTGTTTGTAACTTTTGATTTATGGAAGATTTTCCGTTTTATAAATTGAGAGTGAGGCATGTTGGGATGGCTTAACCCTTGAACTCCTCGGTGAGGATAAAAAAGCAGCGGAACAGGAGAATTGACACAGAATGGGCAGAGCCAGACTTCAGCTGCACAAAATCACTTGATTATAAAATGAGACTAATGTTATTTTCTTTGTATTTCCAGCTTGTAAATGTTTTCATATGAAAGAAAGATCCCTTACAGGAAAACAAATAAGTATGCACCCTGCCAGAAGACCTTATAATCAAAGGCTACAAGCCTGCTACAACTATGCATATGTTTAATTTTTGTGCTGTGGTATCCAGCAGCAGTCCATCCCTGTTCACCAAAACAGATGCTTAACTTCCGCTCTGAGCCTGAATCTTATTGAACTCAATGGGGTTTAAGCACACACTTATCTTTAGATTTTAGGAGCACTGCTAATAGTGATGAACTTAAACATCTGCTTCCCGTCACTTTGCTTTTCACCTCCGCATGGTCCCACTGCCTCCAGGTCTGAGACCCAGTTCTTAAGCACGTACTTAACTCTGCAGACATGAACAGAAAGGATGTATCGGATCGAGTGCATGCATAATGGTGTGCAGAGCTGGGATGTAAATGTAAGTACAACATGTCAAATGAGTGCTACAGAAGGCATAGAAAGAGATATTAAACAGCTTACGTGGTTATTTACATCTCAGGAGAGGGGTGTGTGTGCATTCATGAATGGCTCTGTGCATATAAAAAAATAACTATATGTATGTGCTTGCATATACTTGTTTTCTTCTGCAGCCTGAATACCTGCTTTACCCTTTTGATGGTTTAAATATATTATTTTACTTTTTTTAAAGTGCATTTGGAAACTCCCTGCCCCTACCACACCTTTATCCACCTCTAACCCTTCCTCTTTCAGGACTTCCATACAACTCCTTGTTTCTAATCAAATACATCGCTTTGTTACTCTGATTTCTCTCTGAGCGAAGCAGTTGTTTTACAGGTGGGAAATTGTTTTCCCATGACAATTTGCTTGAACACATCCTCATAAAACAGGCCCTGTTACATAGCTGCTATGGTCTAGATGGGAATGGATTTCAGGAGGGGATACAACGGCTTCTGGATGTGTGTACGCAAAATCTAGTTCTCAAGAAATGTGAGAAACTGATGTGCTGGTAAAACTTCCAAAAGCATGTGTCTGATCCAGAAGCCCCAGCTATTCTCTGTCCCTAAATCTACATTCTACCTGCATGGAAAACATTACAGAAGTTGCTTTGTGGATCCTTTGCTTGGTGAAATGTATCCAAAACACTGGAAAATCTAAGACTGGAAATATGAGCTGGATACTCATCATTTTTTATATGGGACATTGTAGGTTTTACCACTTATGGTGTTCAGAGGCCCATCAGAACAGCAAAACGGACAAAACGGAGAGCAGCAGCATCGCCACTGTTTGGAAAGACTCTGTGAAGTCTTCAGGGGGAGACTGGTGTACAGAGAGGTAAATCACCAGAGTGGAGTCACATTGCACTAAATTCCAGATATAAATTTGGAGCTACTTCATGAGACTTCAGTGGGATTAGAATTTTATTTTCATTATTTACTGTGGTAACAGCTTAAAGTTTTAGTCAAGGACCAGACCCTGTTGTGCCCAGAGCTGGATGAAACACAGTACAAAGAGGCTCTTCAAAGAGAATACCAGTCCCTGCCGTTTACAGCAGAATAACTCCAGCTTTGAAAGTCATCCCTAAGAGCAGAATTTATCTTATCCCACATTCAAAAAGTTGCACAGTTTTCAAATATTTACCTGATAATCTCGCTATGTAACATCTTTAGCCATTCTGCTGACAGCTGTACTCATTTTATTGGCTAATGGCTAAAAGAAATCAGGTTTTCTTTTTAATAGCACAGCAGTCCTTCTCTGCTTAATCTCCTTCTTCAGCTTCCAACTGAAAGCTAATCAGATTGCAGATCCCACCGGGCACACTCTGTGTTTTTTTAATACATTAGGAAACCTCTATCACTATCGCTGGAAAACTTTAAAAACCATTTAAAAACAAAAAAAGAGCAATAAATGAAAATGTTATGAACCTGCAAATGTTAATTAAGCCATTTTCAAAGAAAAGGCTTTTGATTCAGAATAAAATGCCATGTCACTTATTAAGAGTTAACATTTTTCCCCTCTAAAAAATGTTCAACAAAGAATCCCGAATCATTAAAAAATTTAAGCAATATAAATGGATGCTGTGAAGTTCTGCTGTAAACTGTTACAGACAAGCTAAGTATCAAATAAAGGCCTAATATATTATTTTTATTAATTTCCCTGTGTCAGAATACCACCTTTGGTCTTTCATAGGCCTCTTCCATCCTCATGGACAATACAAAAGAGAATAATTCAACCTCCTTCTCATCATCGCTATTTTATCCTTCTAAGAGATGCACTTGAACCAAAAATCCAGACCGAGTCCTGAACTGTTAACACTTTCGAGGTCCAAAGTTTGATTTGGATCTCCATTTGACCACTGACATGAGTTACGTGTAACGATCCACAGCCGTTCTTTGGATCCAAGCCCTGATGAAGATACACTCAGGATCGTGATTTTACTGATTGGTCAATATTTAATATTTAGAAAAAAATAATCTGCTGTGGAAGGTCAATAGACCTTACGAAACATAAGAAAACCATGACAGGATTTTGCCCCCTACCGCTGATGGACAGAAACCACTAAACTCCAGTTCCTATAGAGCAGTGGCTCCAGCAGGAAATCACCACACCGAATTGCACACCTCCGTAGCTGTCCTGTGCTGTTGTGTCCTGGTCCATGGACCAGGGGCAGCGACAGCAGCTCCTGCTTGCGGCAGGAATATTCCCGAGCCCTATGTCTGACCAGCCACAACCCAGTGCCTGTACGGTGCCTTTTCTTTTTCTGGCTACCAGGATGAAAGCTGTGAGCTGCAGGCAAAGCCCCAGACCCTGCAACTGGGGGCAGATCATGAAAAATTAGAGTTGTTACCGTAATGGTTCTGGTATTGTGAGGGATTCTGGAGCCTGAAAAAGAAATGAACAAACCTCATCTCCCTGAAGAAGCTCATCAGAGGGTCTTTCTGTTTTCTTTGGTTCTTCCCAGCAGTACACACACGTACTTTTGTACACCCTTCCCTGGCAGGACGGATCAGAAAGCCACACGGACAACCAGTGATTCAGCAATCGCGGGCGAAAGCCTCCTGATCAATGATGTGCCACATCCTCATATGAATCTTGGAAACACTTTGAAAAATGAGCCTCTTGTGCAAATGCAATATAATAAAATCAAATAAGGGCCAGAAAAACAATCCCATCAGAATCAGTAAACAAAACTGCAGCGTCAGAATAATTTGTTCTGTGCGGGTACGGTATTGTCAGGCTATTAACCAGAGTATTTTCCCCTTCCGTAGCCCTGCACTGCTGTGATCAAGACACTGTTATGACCTACAGAAGAGAGGTGTTGCTCTCTGTGATATTTCATTTTTTTGGTTAGCTTGGGGTAGTAATGAACAAGTCACAGCCAAGTGAATTAATCTCTCTGGCTCTCCAGAAATGAAACTTCATGTACGTCAGTTTGGTCTTCATTGCTTTTTCACTGTGCCCTTTCTATAAGATTCTTCATTAAAAAAGTAAAATTAAATTAAAACCAGTGGAAAGTGTGTTTTAACCACTCAAAAAATGCTCATAGATTTTCTGTTAGGCACACACGCATATTCCAGCAGCAGATAAAATGAGGTGTCTGTGGTAAGCATATTGCACATCATGTAGACTTATCAAAACTGACACTGCATGTTAAAGCAACCTCACCAGCTGGCTGTTCAGTACCTATTTGGGGTCCGATCATGGCCACAGCAAACTTTCAGTTCTTGCAATGTGATCAGGAGCAGTGTGAATTAATCTCGGCATGAAGACGAACCCAGTCAGTATAACCACACCAACAGCCACTCCAACTCAGTTGATCAGATTCGAGACGGTACCAAGAGCCAGTGAGGAACCTTGGAGGTCTGCTGCATGGAAGAAGGCTTTTGGACTTCTGTTTCTTATGCCCTACCTATCTCCTGGTAATTCTATGATTATTTTTTTGGTTTCAATTTCATTGACCATTCTTATTATCCCTGAAAAAATTAATTGCTCTCCATTCAAGAGATCATTTAAGACCCCACTCACCGATGTGAATTATCCCAGCCTGGCAAGGACACACCGAATTCCAGTTGCTTGAGTCCACTATTGATATCAGCCCTGATAACCACAGAATAGGAAATGTATATTTTAACAATTAGTTAGATCAATTAACCCTCATTAAACCAGTTGGTGTTTCATCAACATAAACTAAATATAATAAACATCTCCAGAGCCCTACTTTATATTGAGTACACACCAATTAATTAAAAACGTAGTATTCGAGGTTTACCAATGATGGAATAAATATGTATATAATGTATATAACTGTTAATCTCTGTAAATATGTTTTTAATAACCTCATGGTATTTAGTCAGCATAAAATAACTGTCTCATTAAGCTTAAATTAAATGCATGGTTAAGCATATTAAAAACTCTTAATTTAAACCGTTGCCAACATTCTTCACAGTAGGTCTCAGCATGGCTATGGTTGCTCAGGATTGTAGGTGGCTGCCTGAGTTTGGTGAAATTGTGGGCCCTGTGACTTCCTTCTGAATGTCCATTAGGAGCCCGAGTACTTTAATGCTATTATTTTATAAATACAGAGCTACTCAATCAATGTAAGAGACCAGGGATTATTTATGGGAAAGAATGCTCATAAGCCAAAATGGACAGAAAGCTTTGAGCAGATAAAATATTTTTCAAAAAATAAAAAAGAAGCTCTAATATATATAAAAAAAAAAAGGGGAAAAAGCTCTCCGTTGGAATAACAATAAAGAGAATGTTGCCGTACATGATTTTTCATTTATGGATAGCTGGAGACATTAATATACTTGCCTATGGCTTGTGCATTACTATTCCCAGCTATGCAGAAAGGCAGGGTGATTTACAGCCCCCCGCGCCGTCTCGCTGCCCCAGCTCTCCGACTGGCTCCGCCGGCCGTGGGTTGGCTGGTGACGGCTCCGGCGGGAGGGTGCTGGGCGCGTGGGCAGCAACACAGGCGGCAGGTATATGTGACCTGGGATTTTTGGGGTTTGTGTACCCAGCAAGCCAATCGCCGGGCTGAGAGAACAATAGCTCAAGCTTTTACTGCTCTTTAAGTTTCCTCACTGATTCCCTGAGTAACTGATTATATCACAGAAGTTATATAAAAAACACATTAACCACCAACTAAATCAAGACTTTTCATGAGTTTTTTCTAAAGCAATGAAATTCAGGACAAACACTGTACTATGCATGGAGATCACCACCTGGAGAACAGAATCCTTCATTTCACACCCTGTCTTTCCGAATGGAACTAGAATGAAGTCATGTGTTTTATTCATTTTATTATTTCCTCGCTATTTATATTGGCATTTTAAAAACATACGGCAGAAAATTCAAATTTACAACAATATTCTGCTCTTCTGTATGGCCATCCATGTAAGACTCCAAAGGCTTTATGAACATGGCTGCACTTAAGCCTTATATTCCACACTGGATGGTTCGTAATAACGTATGTAAGAATAAATAGCACTGGGAACTATTCCCAGGGTGAGTCTGATAGGTGGGGCAACAGGAACAGGAAAGCTAAAAGACCACCTGTTAGAAAAGCTCTGAAGGTCTGCTGCTGTTCCCAGACAACACCAATGGAAGATGCAGCACTCCTCACCTCTGAAAACCAGGCCCCATAAAAGATTTCCACCTAGTTTTGCATGACGTCTGTGAAAAGGAGAGCCTAGAGATTTGGGATTTCTGTGTCTGAGCTTTCCTCATGAGAATATCCTTCTTGCCAGCAAAGGATGACAATGGACTCGTCCTGCTGAACAGATCACCACAAACGATCAGGCTGCCCGTCTGGCATTTGCTGGACATGCAGACTGGGTAGTTTTTCCTTATGTACACCTCAGCCCAGCTTAATCTGCCTTGATGTTCTCATTCTTCTGAGCCCCATGATTCATTATTCTTTAAAAAAGCAAATACACGGTATCTTTAAGCAGGATGACTAAGTCAATGAAATGATGGATGGACAGGCAGACAGCTAGATAAGAACCACTTGAGATAAGGGGCTTCTACTGAAATACTTATTAGGATCAGTTAATTCCGACAATTTTGAAGTCATTCAGGTAACACAGGTTGAGGTTTAAGTTCATTATTGTAAAGTTTGCCTTCCGCTACTTGTGAAAAAATATCAGAGCAGAAAGAAGGGAAAAAATCAAGGAAATACAGTCAAAATAGAACCGGGAAATGCTATAAGAAACAAAAGGGGAAATGAAAAGGAGGATTAAGTTAGGGCAATCTAAGGTAAAAGTATGTTGTAGCAGCAGATTCAGCAAGTCCATCTAAAATCCTTCTGCACAGTGTGTCTGTCAGTACCTGAAGGGGACACACTCATTCCCACAAACAGGAGCAACTCAACGGTCTGGCGGGGGCAGGAAATGTCAGCAGCGTTCACACTTCCATATATATTATTTTTGTAAATCTGAGGTGCGAATTGTTTGTAGAATCCCAATTACACTCCTTATAATATTGTCATTTGCAATCAGCTCACTATGAAAACAGGGCTTTCAAAGGGTAAGAAAATCATTTGAACTTGTGATCTACGATAGATTTGAATATTCAGATAAGGTCACTGGTCAGAGCAGGGGTGACAGCTACGGTCAATAAATAGGTTCAGCGAGACAAAATCTTTTTGTCTATGTGGGAATAGCCTGAAGAAGAGAGGTTCTCAAGAGGGATCAGAGAGATTAAATTTAGCTGCGTCACCATTTTATTTCCAGGATGTTTAAGACATGATGGAAGCCTTCAGTGTGGCCACCACGCCACTGTGCTGATCCTGCTGACGGTGTCACTCCGGTGCCACCAGGTCAGATGTTCTGCTTCACTGTGAATATGAATCTGATGGAGAGCGATGTCTTGTTTTGGCTTCCTGCTGATTGACTTTTGACAGGCTACAAGAAGACTTGAACAAAGCCAGCTGTAACAAAAATGACAAGTGGTTCCAATCTCCGCAATTCTTGGGTTCTCGGCATGGCATCTCTTTAAAGAGCTCGATAATCAGAAAATGCTGATTGGCTTCTGACAGTCTGGGTCCTATGTGTCACAGCTGAGCACCCAAAAATAGGGCACCCAGCACTACTGATAATATTTTAACATCATGGCTCTCCTTTCAACATCAGTGAAGAATCTGTCTCCTAATTAACTATAAACCACAGCACTGCTTGAAATTCACTGGTAAGCACTGTTAGGACCACACTTAAGAAGCTAAGGATGATTAACCTTTGCCTAGGTTATAAAATGGCCCATTGAAGAACCGTTGCTACTGAATATATCACCTTGGTATCAATTGGATTATTGAGTGAGAAGTTATACGTGATGTTTGGTATGAAGATATATGTATGGTTACAAACTGTTTATGAGAAGTGGAAAAGCCAATAAAAAATTAATGCAAATTTAAATAGATTTTTTTCTCTTTACCTGCTTCTGGGTTAATTTAAACGCATGTAAGCCAGCTTTCATACACTTTACAAAGGTGCCACCTTTCTAGTTGTACTAGAGAGACATTCTGCTGATGTTATCAATCACATCACACTGGGGCCCAAGTGGTGACATTTGGTTTTTATCTGCATTCCCACAATGGCTTTATTTTCACAAGTTCAGGATAAACTTTCCCAAAAGCTACTGAGAACAGGTTTTCAGCCTAAATCCAACTTCCTTCACAGGTACTTATTAAAGACAGAATACTTAGTTTTCTGAAGCACAGCTATGGCTTCAGCCCATAAACACCTTCGTTTCAGTGCAATTTGTACAGACAAATATTTACCTGCCATAGGTGTTAAGACTTCAGTTAACAGCGTAATTTTAACTTCTGGGCTAGAACTTTCAGTGGTCACTTCACTGGATCGGGAGCCTAATCCTGACCCGGTCACTGACCTGGATGAACTTGCTCAGCATGAGATGCACTTCTGTTTCTCCCCACAATATTTTTCTAACGAGCTTGTTTCTTGGAGGGGAACAGTCTCCTACTTTGTGTTTCCCCCTGGGGGTTGTATCTCATAACAGAACTAATTCCTCCTAGTAAAAAAAAAAAAACCCAAGATGATGATGGCACTGAGATGCTCAGGTGAGGTTTCCAGTTCTCTTAAAGTTCAGGAAAGCATCTGAAAGGGGAGATTTTGGTTCAGACCCATCTCTGTTAATATGTACAGTCTTAAAGCTTTAACAAGACAGTCTTCTTTCAAATTTACAACAGCCTGTGTTTAAAAACCTGACAAAACCAAAATGTGCTCTCCATAAACTATACTGGCACAATTCGTGCAGCTGTAATGTAGGTTGTGTCAGCATTTCCATTATACTGTACACCGCTATTTCTCAGGGGTTTAGATCTTGGCTATAAAAATCCACCTGGGGTTGAGAGTTGGCAAGTTGGAATTGCAGTAGGGAATTTTTTTTTTCAACTAAATTTGAAAAATAAATTCCATTGAAACTGTGGATATCCCCCAGGAGCTCTGTTTGAGGATGCTCCTGTTTTCCACAGTTTCATTAATATTTTTCAAATTTCATCAGTATTTTTACCACCTTACAGATCAATAGCTCGATATATTCTGGCTAGAATTCCATCCACCTCTGTGGTTTCACATCTAAACTTATCTGCTAAAATCTGGTTATCCAGCTCCTGTCACTAACATGCCATCACAGCAGACATGCAAAAGCTATTGCCAGCTCTTCTTCCCCAGAAAGAATCAGCTCTGGGTTTGCTGCCACCTGTGAGCCTAACTGCAAGCTTTGGGGAGTTCTTGCTTTTTTTTTTCTCGAAGATTTATGGAAAGTATCCAAACTAAGAACCACGTAACCATCATTTAGTATGTATCAGATAATACCCCTTGTTCTTCCACACTGCAAGGGTGACCAGAAGCCTAAAATTAGAAAACAAGAAACACAAAATAGAGATGAAGAAAACTCTCAAGTATACTGACACTTTCAGGCAATGGAATACCCAGCTTGAGTTATAGTTTTTTTTCCACTGATGATCCCTAGAGATTGTGAAACTGCCATAACTGCAGAGCAGTAGATCCTGCTTTCAGTTCCAGGAGATGGTTAAGATGGAAAGGGTTAGAAACACTAAAATCATGGTTCACAAATAATGATATATTAATTTTCATTATTAGTCCTTTCTATTTTAATGATACCTCCATTCCTCGATGCTTGATCAGAGATATATGGAGGGAAATGCAATGTAAATACATAGAACAAGTTGTCCCTTTTGATAATAAAGGCCATATCCAATTGCACCTAGTGAATATTCCTAAATTAGTAAATTTAAAAATATTCCTCCATTCATAGCAAAATATTCAAACAGCCTCTTAACAGAGTCATGCTCTTGGTGGCTTTCTGTGTTTCTAATTCCCACTCTTCAATTTTAGAACAACTAACATCCTACAGTTTCTACCTTCCACTAGATTAATATTTGTGCTTGATTTTGGAACTACCGACGTTAAGATATTTCATTTAGATAAAGGTTCTAAATCTATTTTTCCCTTCAGCAGACTCCAATAACTCCTACCAGCGCTGCAGGTGTGGAAGTGAAGGATTACTCTGTGGAACTTCTGCTGCCGAGGTCTCCACTGAGCCCTGGCACAATTAAGTGCACTGTGCAAGGTCAGGATTTTGTCTTAAAGGCTGGAAGAGTCGAGTCAGCAGAAACTCTTCCAGACCGTGATAGCTGGCCGTGGAGAACAGCAAGTGAAGTGCTCAGAATAATGAGCTCCTCAAACCCCGTGATAGTTTATGTCTGATTCATCAGCAGTCAAAATGCAGATCCACAGCCAAGGAACACATTTTTTTTGGAAGGGATCTACTTCTAACCAGAGACAGCACTGGTCTTCTGTGTGGCCACAGACCTTTGGTGAGTATCCTCGAACTGCCCTCAGAACATGGCAACCTGTCTGAGGCTTGAGTTTATTGAATTTCTTCCCAAATAACAGGCTTAGGTTGGCTTGTGCTTCACTCTGGATCTACACAAAAAAAAGTATTTCAAAACTGGCCTAAGCAGGAATTAACCCCATTCTTAGCCTGCTCTCCTGGCAATACCATTTACTCCCACCTGGCCTTTTAAGAATGCACACCACTCGTAACCGAATGAAATCTATTCCTGCGGTGCCTTAGGATGTGCTTATCTTTTACCTCGAATTCCTAAATAAGACCACAACCTATGTAAATGAACAATCTTCCTTTCTCTCCAGGCTGCTGTCTATATAGATTTTCAAGCACCATAGCTATATTCCATACAGCTGCATCTCCGTTCACTTGGAACGGATGGAAAAACCTTTTCGATTAATGGGTTTCACTGTGTTGGAGACTTACAATGTAATAAACATGCATTTCTGTTACTATAACAAAGTGTAAGCCAGAATTTACATAGGGGCTTGGTGGAAAAGCATTTAGATGATGGGAGAGGAGAAGGTTGGGCTGGACAGAGTGGCAGTGGGGTATGAAAGCTGTAAATAGAGTAGTGAAAGCATGGGTGACATGGGCAGGTTATTACTGATAGCAGGGGGAGGCAGCAGAGAAGAAATGAACTGGAGTTTTTACTGGATTCCAACTTTCCCAAAGTATCTTTATACATAGGGCTGGACTGCAGGTTCTTCCTATATTTCAGAAGGGAGAGTTAAGAAGATGTTGTAGGAAATAAATGCAGACAAGAAATGGGTAAAAAAGGGATTTCTGGAGAGCTGGAAACCACCTCACCTGGATGGAGTGAGAAAGCAGAGCAGGAAAATCAGGCAGGAGTGCAATGGGACTGGGCTCACCTGAAGCTGCTCCTGCAACCTTGTGTTTCTAACCAGGACAACGGCAGGAATCCCCTGCTTTGTAATGCTCAAGATAACTCAGTGCCTCCTTGAAGAGCTTCTCACTATCCTACTCCCCCGAGACCAACACATTAATGGGGTCACAATGATAACATGCCCCTTTGCCACAACAACCTGTTTTCCAAGGAGGGACTCTTGCCTGAAAGCATGTCATTGCCACGAGTAAAGCTTTGTAGAAAGGGACAACAGCGACCGCTGATGCCATAGCAACCCCTGCATGAGCAGGTAAGCTGGGCTACGCTGGTTGAAAGGTGCCAGAGAGCTATCAGGAAAGTCACAGCCTTGCAAACAGCCCCTCTTGCTCGTGACAGCAGGTGGCAAGAGGTCATGGTAAAATGCTCCCCTTGCCCTCGGAGTACCTACAGTGAGGAGAAGCAAAGATCTCAGAGGTGATCTCACTGACGGTAAGAGTTTCAGCAATGGTTTGGTTCCTGGACTCTCCAGAAAAGAGATGAAAGGCAGCAGGCACCAGGCAGTGTGTGGAGACAACCCTGCTGATCCTGGGAGGGGACGTGCAAACTGCTCAGCACCACAGCTGTATGTGACACCTCATGTGTTTATTAGGACTCACCTGAAAAAAAACTAACCTAAAAACTCCAAGAGAGACAGTCAACTTTAATAAGTTTTAGAGGTTCTCCTTCTGACTAAATAACACATGAATGAAGGGAAGCAATGTTAACATCTGGGCACTTTCACAAAGGAAGCCTTTTCTCAAGTAAAAAGCCAATTATTATAGTCAAATGAATATTTCAAAAGAAGCAGCTTGCTCATCATCGTGCCCCATCTTTCTGTTTTTCTGTGCCCCAGAACTTCTTCCACCCTACTGCTGAAAGAGGTTCAACCTGCAGATGACAGGTCCAGGTTAGAGGCTGAATTTCCCTGTAGGCAGCAGGTGCTCCTACACTGGGTTGCAGCCTCTCCAGCTTCCAGCAGCTATTCTGTGCTACCTCCGACTCTCTCCTCTCCACGTGGGACTACACCTTGGGTTCCATGTTTCTCTCCTAAGAAGTATTCATTTTAAGGAAGACTTGTGCAGCTTGATGTTGGGCTGGGAACACTGGTCAGAAATTGCTGCTCAAGGATGCCTGTTATTTTATCGCATTTTCTTTTTCCCCTGTAACACAACTGGGTGTTTGAGCCAGCGGCGGGAAAGACCATCATCTACCACATTTGTCACCAAGCTTGATAGATAGTATTCCCAAGCCAATGCCATAAATGCTGTTTGGAAATTGCAAAGCCAGGCTGCTGCCGCTGCTGGTCTGGCCAAAAAGAATTAATTTATAATCATGAATATAAATTTCATAGATAGTATTATTGTCATTCTGCTTTTGAGTTATAGGACATATGGGGAGTGGCTTGTGGAGCAGAAGCAGTGTCACCATAATTCAGTGTAATTTCGATGACAATCGTTCTATCTATCACGCAGCTATAAATCAATCAGTTTCCACCATTAAAGGGCCAGACCTCACCTCTCAGAAGTTGGGGGAGCAGGAAGGGAGTCCCGGTGTTCTTGGTTTTGCTGACTAAGGCTGGTTTATTGCAGATATCAGCCCCACTTCATGAATGTGTTTCCACTGTACTATGATCAACTGAAGGATGCTTTCCCGTGTGGCTACACATACATTTTTTTTTTTAAAATCACACATCATTCATTCATTCGGGTCTGTCTTCCATCTCTGCTGCCCCCTGCTACATGTCAAATTAGTGGACTTTCTAAATGAATGATAGTTGACAAACTACAGTAAACTTACTGTCCTGACTGAAATGTCATCAATTCAACCGAAGCCCAATATATTCAAAGGTCTCTCTGAAATGCCATGAATTAGGGAGCAGATCTTTTCTATTACTGTACCTTAGTCCCTCCCAAAGGCTATTGGCCTCAGGGAAAAATAAAAGACAGTAGAGCCTCAGTGCCACAGAGCAAGCATGTAATGGCTTTGCGAGCACGCTGCTGGGAAGAAGAATGCAGGGCTCTCAGGAAGCAATAGCCTGCACTGGGAGGAAGAGCCTCTGCGGCCAGCGCAAAGGCATTTTGGAAAGCAGAGAGTTATATAGTTAAGCAAGCTATTGTTCATCGTAATGAAAAAGCATGACTATTCATGAGCGTGCTACAGTGTGTAGTTTGCCAATTACCCAATCAAGGGACATGCTCATTCAGCCATGAGTGAGGGCAGTACCCATAATATTTTATTGCTATTAAGCCTCAACTTTGCATGTTTTTATATAGACTATAGGGTGTTTAATAGCCATGCAAAGCTATGACTTTCTTGCATACATTACAGATGGGCAGAAGAGGATAAATCCTACCGCAAGCCGCCCAGGCTAACCCTTCCTTTATAATTGAAAATATGTAGCTGGGCAATATTGTGTCACTTGGAGTTGTCTGAATGGGTGAAGTATGCAAGGTCTCATCCATTTTGTGAAAATATTAACAAGCTCTGCAGGAGGTAGTGTCACAGAGTTGACCGCAGGAACAGAACATTTGGGTGGAAATAAATATGTCATTTTTTAAAAGTCAGAAAGGAAAATTATGTTTTCAAATGTCCAGAAAAATAAACAGCAATCCAAAATGGTAAAAGAGAATGAGATGCTTTTGGCAGAAGGAGATTTAAATACATTCTCATAGTTTAGTGCTATCCATTTGGTTTTATAATTACAGGGAATAATATTTCAGATACTAATATCCTCAGAGACAGGGTCTAGCTACGAGAGCTGCTTTGCCTCTGAATCAGAACCAGGGACATGTCTGTGTGTTCTGACCTGACCTACCCTCCCGGACCAGCTGCGTGGGGGAAGAGGATATATTGCCAGTCTGAACCTGCAGCAACTAATTTCGAAGCTTGGGAATGTTCCAGTGCAAGGTTCTGCTTTGTGTCCTCTCCAGTTCATGCATTCGTGGTTAATTCACCAGCAGCCTTACACATGAAATTGAAATGCTAACTATTTATTTATACTCTGGTATTTATACTCTGGTATAAACATGCATGTTTACATTTTTTAATTACTTCTACTTTGATGAGACATCTGTGGTTTGAGGACTGCCCTCCTCTTCAAGAACAGGGCATACGATACTTGACTTTCCTGCAATGCCAGATTTTTCCTGTGCCTTCACAGAGAGGAACGACTCAATGGTGTCAACTATTTTTTGACTTTGATAAAAATGTATTGAGAGTCAAGATAATCTCTTAATAGTTCACATTTCTATTTAATAACCTGCTGCAATGTCAAAAGATACAACCATCATATTGCAGTTCCAAGAAGTATTATGCACTGCCATCCTATCTATCGATGCGCATCAGGCATGTCCGTGTTATTCCATATTCTGTCCATTCCAAAGAAAGGCTAAAGGAGACAGAGGGTGCAGATCTTGTTAGGTACAGCCTCTGACACTATCACTATCAATTGTCTTTTGCTAGCACTGATCATCACCTCAATTATCTGGTGTCCAGCCTACCTGATAGGTTTTTGCAAACTATAACTCTTCTGTCGATGAACATGGAATAATGACAGCTAGGGGCAGATGGACAGAATACAAAGGAGATAAACCTCAAAGTGTTATACACACACACACACAAACATCCCCCCGCGTCTCTCAGTTAACCACGAGCTGAAACAATTCAGCACATCCTGTTGGTCTCTTAAGGTGAATTAAGAAAGAAAGAATTGCATTAAAAATGCCCTGAATGGTTCTTTTTCTTTTCCTCTCTCTTATTTCACTCTCAAGCCTGTTACATGTATAAAAGGTCTCGGAATACAGTAGAATACAGCACCTAAAGACACACCTGGTAAATGATGTTTGACAACTCATTCAGAAACCGTTATCATGTGTTTAAATAACAGGAAAAGAAATCTGGTTGTGTAAAAGCATGCTTGCCATGATTTTAATTTAAAGGTGTTTTTTTTTAATAATTCCAACACCACAATCTTGAACTGAAATAATCAAACAAGAATTTGTAAATAGCACACCGCCATTGTAGATGCGAATTTTTACCCATGCAATATTCCCCACAACATGAGAAAATGGATTTTAGTGCAATATTAATTGAAGTTTTGCCAGTATAAGGTTCATGAGGTTAATTTGAAAAGAATACATTACCAATATATTTATAGCATTTAAATAAATTAGGATTACACTTCACACATCAATACCAGCTGTTAAATAATATTTTTATTCTATGTAAATTCTATCCATTCATCTCCGTTGTATAACAAATGACCATAATTATGGTGCTTCATTGGTAGGAAGGTCATTGGTAATCTTGTAATTTCTCATTGGCGTTAAAAGAGAAAACAGAAGTGTTTGTGATGAATGTATTCAACCTTTTGCATACTTTGGTGCCTGGGACCATGCATTAAAATGCAGCAAGAAATTAAGTTCTTCACTTACACAGCATTTTTAATCTAGTGCTGTTGATTGTTGTAACGAAGGCATTTACCATGCTTTCTCAGGGGACCTTTTCCTCTATATTTTGTATTTTCTTCCTTAGAAACTAATAAGGTTCAAACATTCAACAACACTCCCCCCCGCCAAAAGGACCCACCAGAGCCAGAAATCACAAACTCAGAACAACTAGAAGCTCCAGACTTTTCTTTCTAACTTGCAGCCCACAGATTTTGGATTACTGAAACATCATCAAATCAATGTCTCAATATCAAGTTGTAACGAATGCATGGATAAAAGTGAGAGAACAGACTACTTTCTAGCAGTTGCTGAATCGGGATTACTGAGATAGATAGACTTGTAGGTGAGATTTTTTTTTTCCTAGTTCTGTCTCAGTTTTGTACAGAGATTTGCTGCTTCTTCCAAAAAGGGAGGATCTCAGTGTTTCTTAGAGGACCCAGAATATATTTAGGAGGACGCATTTCCCTGCTCGAAAATAGCTAATACGATTCCTGTAAGAAAATCTTCCGTGTAACTTGATTACAATATACAATATATTGTCTAATTCAAATACAATTTTTCATATTTCTCATTGTACAACCATACCGTCTGTTTTCTAGTGGAGTGTACAGTGATTGTACAGCCCTTACACAGGGGAAATGAAGATGGCACATGGATTGCTAATTCAGAGACAGAAACCTTAGAAGGACCAGTGCCCTGTGTCTGGAGTATCAGTGCAAACACTGCTGCTGGAAAGGTCCTCAGAAGCAGGGATTCATGCAAAGGGAGTTCTTTTTAATGAAGCTTGATTTAATCCCGTTATTCTAATAAAGTGTAATCAATTGATGCGGAAAATCTGAAGGTCTAGTTCAGCTGCTGATTAGAGTTTGGTTGTTTTAAAGACAGTGGATACAATGAAAGAGAAGTAAGTTAATAAGCTTTTGGTCCGCTAATCCACACTTCCTGCCGTGAGTTTGAGTTTTGAAGGAGGGCAATTTGGAAGCTGTCTTAGCATAAATCTAAAGCAAGTCTGTGGCTGTCTGGGGGGAACAAGCCCCTCAGCATTCACCAAGACACGCTTCAAGGAGATTCTACTCTTAATCCAATTTACTCAGCCGAGTAAGTCCCACTGCTTCAGCTTGCCAACAAATTAAAATCCAGCTTCATAAAAACACCTTGAATTTGGAAGGTATTGGCTGGCCTGCTAGACTTGAAACTTCATTTATTCTGGCTAACTTCTCAATTATCTTCCCAGCAGTGGAGATGTGTAAAAGTGCAAAAATCAATAGGATTCTATTCCCTTTCTATTGGAAAGGGAAAAATTAATGAGATAGGACACTCTCTTAATCAGAAATAAATGTTTTAATTCAGATAATGACATAGTTTTCCCTCGCTGAAGGATGACAAATGCTGGGCTGCACCCCCAGCAGAAGCAGTTTCAATTTTATTGTAAATATAAAAGGTATTGATCGGTGAGATGCACAAACCCTATTGCTTACAAAAGCCATTCAGGGGGACTGGGAAAACTATTAAGCACTGGGTCAGAAATCAATAAACAACACTGAAATGTAGCAGAGGTCGCCCTAAGGCTTCGTGGCATCTTAGAAAGCCAAGTGGCAGAAATAGTGACAGAAATGTCTCTTGTGGAGCAATGTTAGGGATGAAGGGGTCATGCGTTTAATCTCTCCGGAGCTTTGACAGGTCTGTGGAACAGAACTAATGTAGTCTTTCCTCGCTCCCTTTGATTTAAATACATGCTGATTCATCCAACAGCTGAGTGCAATGATTGTTTTGGGTCGTGCAAATATATTGGCTCAGAAAATATTGTAGGAGTATTGTGGTCCAGCTCCGCTTATGTAAACGGGATTTTAATTTGAGCTTTGTTTGCCCTCTGTAGAAAAATGTGAATACAAAAGCACAAACAAAGAAGTCTCTCAAACCAGCATCTTCCAGCATGCAATTTTAAAGACAAATTTAAAGATAACATTCAGAGAGGTAAGACGTAGAGATAAAAATTTTAAAACCCCAAGTATTTTTGCACCATAAAAGTTATCCAATATGACATTATTTGGAACAATATAATAAACAGCTTATTTTTCCCTTTCTTCTTAAAAGATGCTTTCATTAAAAAATGTTACTTCGTCTGCCAAAAATCACTTACCATCACTGAACAAATCCCAATCACCCCAAGTACTTGCTCTCTGGTGGTCTTTAGTTTGGAAGTGCCATACCTGATCTCAACTTGAATCTCTTACAATACACTGAGGACCACATTTAGCACGTACAGCTCCTGCCCCCTAAATACACAGCAGAAACCACCCAGAATGAAAAGAAACACCAGCAAAAGCACTGTGTGTTCACCAAGGTGGGAGCTGGTTTTTCGCAGAAGACATTGATTTGAAAGGCTTAAAGCAGAGTATTAAAACTTTTAACAACATCATTCCAGAAGCAGAGTCAGAGTGAAGAAAAAACCAAAAAAAAAAAAAAAAAAAAAAAANAAAAGAGTGACTGTACCTTCTGCTCCGGGAAATGCAGCTTCCCCCTTGACATGGATATGATTATAAGATTGGTTAGGGTCAGGTTACCCATCAGTAGGTGAAGTGTTCAGGTGCTGAGGATTTCAGTTTCATCTCACCTCAGATATTATGTCAGCTCCATGTCATTTTCATCACGGGGAATGATTTGAGGGCTTGCTGTGTCCCCTGTTATTGCGGTCACTTGACCTCAGATGTAACTTCTGTTTAATACCAGCATTTTAACAGAGCCGAGGAGAAGCACACACACGGCGAGCCACCACTTGACCTTTCCCTGCCTGCAAGATGCCAATTGGCTCCGGCCTTGGGTTCCGCTGCCCCCTCCATTTGCAACAAATGAATGTTAAGGTCCCAATGAATTGGCTCACATTTGAAGTTCTATTTTTTCATTGCCACAAGCATTTAAAATTGAATCCCTTTTTGATATTTTGTCCTGAAGTAATGGTATTTTTCCTGTTGCTCTTGGTTTAGAAGTATAGAAATGGGCTTGTTCTGAAAAACAATATTCAGCTCTGCCACGTGCTAATTTTAAGCACGAGGTATTAAGGGAGGACATGTAAAGAGTAAAGTGCCTTTGCTCTATAAAAAGGATCACTTTATGTTTCTTAATGAAACTGTTTCCTTTTCTTTATTAAGCATGCCTGACTAAATCTGGAAAGTAAGTAGAAAAAACTTAAAACCTTTAAAATGTTACTTTTAGTTACAGTGAAGCAGGTTAGTAATCCAATGCCACCACCCATACAAATACTTCGTTATCAATTCATTAATCACAGCTCTGCACTGCCACGCCGTGACCCCGATGGAGCAGACCTGGGACACAGCAGTGGCACCCATGCCTTGGGTGGAGCAGCTTGGTGCTCACTCCAGCCCTGTAGCAGCTTGTTCCTCGAGCTCCAGCTGGGATTTCACCCAGGAGGAGCCCAGCTGCAAACTCCAGGACCGCTCCGCAATGCAAACCAAGGTGGCATGGGAGAAGGATGCCTCAAAAGTGTTTCTGATCCAAAATTAAATACTAACGCAGGTGCAGCCTCACGCTGCTTTGCCAACAAGCTAACATGAAGGAACTGAGGTCTCCATGAATAGTCAGCTCTAGACTTCTCTACTCACATTACTGGGAAGTTTTTCTGAAAGCACAAATACCATTACACACCAGATACCAAAGCCACACCAGGGAGCCTCTTTTCCAGCACTCCTCATGAACCGGGAACAAATTCAAAGTGTGAGATGATGGGCCCATAACAAATGTTCTCATCTCTGTTACCTTCCTAAAAAGTACTGAATTAAATTAAAGTAATTATCTTTAAAATTAAAACACAAAATGCAGTACGCTGTCTTCTGAAAGGAAGGCATAAAATAGCCCAATCCGTCATTCGGTTCAGCAAGCAGCCTGGCCTCCCTCTCCCTGTCCTAATGAGTACTCTGGGTCTCTCCATAATCCATCTTCATATGCCCATTATGCCAGGCCCACCAAGCTCTCATATATGAAACTGAAAAATAATGGCTTAAAAATATGGCACTTCTAGCAGGACAAAAGCATACTTTCCAAAAATTCAGATTTCCGAGCATCTGCTTGATTCCAGATACTAAGGTTTTCTAAACCCTACTAAATGTTGTATGGCCAAGACAAAATCACGAAGGCTGGAAGTGCTGCAGTCGCAAATCCTGCTTGGAAGATTTCTGGGCTGGAAGCAGTTAGCGGAACACATACCTTATTTCCTTGGGCTGACTTTTAATGAAAATTGCCGGTAATAGGGAAAGAGAGGCTGACAGTGACTCATGGTCATTACTAAGATCCTTCAAAAGGCATAGGAAAATGTCACATTTTCAGAAAACATTTATAATATTGACAGTTTTTCATTAAATGCACTATATTGTTTGGTTTTAAGTGATCACCTTATTAAATCAATCTTTTATGCAAAAATTTTTAAAAAGTGACTTGGATAATTTTTTCCATTATTCACACAGTTGGGTTTATCTCAAGTCAGAAAGAGAAGGCAGGGCAAAAAGGTGAAACATCTCCTACCCAACACTGCCTAGTGACCATTATCACCCGTGTCCCAGGATAAGAGGAGGTCCTGCAAGGCCCCTCAGCAGTATCAGCCTGGCCTCCTTGTGCCTACCAGTCAAATTCTAAATATTTGTCTACAGCTGATCTGTCCAGATCAGAATAAATTGGGGTGTGGAGGGATGGTGTAGAACAACACAGGGCATTCCACAGGCTCCTGCTAAACTGAAGGGACAAACAACTATTTCCATACAAGAGAGGAAAGCCAGGTCTTACAGAAGAAATTATACCTTGTATTTCCCTGAAAAGATTTCATAAAAATGTGCAGCTTTGACTACAGAAGTATCCTCCTTCATGGTGGTGTTCTCATGCTTCACCCAGCCCACACTTGTCACCCTGAAGTCCAGCCTTATTTACAGCACTAGTGATAAAATTTTCTTTAAATTTAATGCGATTAAATATGCCCTTCTCTCGCATTAAATGAGAAATTTTAACAGAGCGTTCTGGAAGAAGGACAAATTTAAGCATGAGCTTAAATTTAAATAATTTGCTGAATTAGCATTTAAATCTTTAGTGTTCTTTTAGGCTTTAAGGGCTGTACTCTCTGACTGTGAAACAGTTTCACTGGAGAAAACCCAATCATCGGTAGTTAAAGCAACATCTGAAGCAGGACTGTGGATTAGCTACAGTTTATAGTCCTTGTTCTACTCTTCTGCACTTTTTCATTTGGCTACTCTTCAAATCAGAGACTACCGCTCATTCAAAGAGCCATTTCTACTTCTCATCTTTTCCATAAACATTGCCAGTTATTTAACTTTGGAAAGGTAACAGTTATAAAGCACTTACTGATATCTTTAAGGTTTCAAAATGCAATTCTGTTGTACAGAAGCCGCACAGCAGCACTCAGAACAGCCATTGAGCACAGCGAGGAACACTGCTGAGCTGGCTTGTGAGATGGGGGACAACACTGAGTGGGACATTCACTAACGTAATACCTAGATGGCCCAGATTTTTATTTCTTGTCTGGAATTTACTGGCTTCAGTCCTCTGAGCATTCCTGCTGGCTAGTGGGATGTGCTGGGGGCAAAGGGAGTGGCTGCAGGGCAGCTGAGCTGGTGGGAAGCCCACTGCTGAGTCCCCAGAACTGGAGCGACCGCAACCGCCTCTCAGATGTGTCACCACTCCTGTACTGCAGCAAAGCACGTGGCTCTCTGCCTCATTCGTCTGCTGCACCCAGCACTCCGCAGCGCTTTTGGTTTAATAACAGCAAGAGAAACTTCTTGCCAGCTCCACAGTACCACTCCTGCTAACAGAATATTCTCTGATTTCAGGACTGGCCTAGATCAGCCCCATTTACTCTTATTTTGAAGAACTGATATTACCAATGGCAACGTAAAGCACAGCAATTGGAGGTCTTATGGATTTTAAGTGGTTCCATTGCTTAACAAAAAAATCCCCATTTTATTAATTTGTATAGGAGCAGCTAAAGGCAGTGGTCAAACATCTTAAAGGCTAATGCTGTGCTGTATGCCAAATGGACAGATCCAAGCCTGACAACGTCTGCAAATGGGAGACTTTCTTTCTAAAAAAGAAGCTGCAGTGAACACATAGGTTTGGTGTCCTTGACATTTATAATTTACAAGAGGATGATTATTAGCAACAATATCCACACTCACTTTAAGACCGAAATAGTAAATGTCACTTTATGCTATCCCTACCTGGATGTGATGCCAGCAGACATCTGAGAAATTGCAAGAACCCTGGAGATAAAACAACCTACAACTCCACATTCAGCTTGACCCTGCTCTGCTGGGACATGGCAAGCCCCCAAAAAGGCCTTACGTCTTTTCTAAAATAAATGGATTTCTGGTACTGTGAATGTGCCCATTAATTTCAAATAAGATGTTGGGTATATAAAGTTTTTGGAGTTAGTTCTAGGATAATATTGCCCAACTTATACACAGTGTGGAGAGAAAGGTGAGATAGGAAAAGGATTTTCCACACTATTCAATTGAAGGCAATTGCAGCAATATATGGAACATAAATAGGAGAGCTTGGAAATGTGTTTTCCCTGTGTAGAAAGTTACTAATGGGAAAAAAAAGTTAATTTATGCTGTTTGTCCTGAA